>VUQS01027453.1:11733-29925 GCA_015108495.1 Heterochromis multidens | reverse complement strand
AGCCCGTCCCCCCCCCCCCCCCCTCCGCCCCCCCCCCCCCCACCCCCACCCCTTTCGCCTGCTCTGCCATTGGTTGAAGCTCCTCCTTTCTCTCTCAGCTGATTCGCTGTTGGTATCTAAGGGCTGGCTGGCCAGCACTCTATAAATAAACCCAGTGCTGTCTCAGCAGCCAGGCTACAATACTCATTAGCTACTTCTCTCTCCTCTTCTGCTTCTCCCCTGCTAAGCAAGTAGCTTCCAATAGCAGGCCTGGCTCTCAGCAACAGTCTGACATACTCTCCCCTAGCAACTCAACCCACCCTACCAGCCGCTTTCTCCTCCCCCTCTTCTCCTCGTCATCTTTCCTGCTTTCTGAAATCTCACTCCCTCTGAATATGCCTTCTCTTCTACTTATCCATCCATTATTCATTCATCCCTCACTCCCAGATTTCCTGCTTCACAACTTCAGTCAGATGACTGCTAAGTGTATCTCAAACAGAGTCATCTTCTCTTTTCCTGATGACCGTTTCATCTCTTCATAGGTGTTGTGTTGCTGTACCACAATCAAACAATACTGAGGGATCAAACTGAGGGAAACAATGAGGAGTCCCTCCAGGCAGCACAGCAACACACAGTAAAGTCAGAAGCAAATGCTACTTGCTCACAACAAGTTGCTTGTGGAAGAGCAAATTCTGTGCCCACTACATTGGAACCCAACTCCCAGCTCCAGCCCAGTAAATCAATAGTTAGGCAACACCACACTGAAGAAAGGCCTCCTCATTACATGTGCAGGGATGGTTAAAAAAAAAGTAAACCTATTATTTATATAATAATAAAAATTAATCTGGTCCTTAGCAGGGCCCTTTACTATGAAGTGAGTTCAGCATACCCAGGGTATATTTCCGTTATCTGGATTCACTTACCCTAACACTGGCGATCAGGATAAACGGTCACATCAAGCTGGTTATCCTGATCGCCAAGTCAATGCAGGGTTTCCCAATCTAGGTATGAGCACATTCACATGAAAGGGGTGGTGCTGGCAACATCTGGCAGGTCACACTGATTATTGTACCAGCAGCTGAGTGGTTGATTTTACAAAGGAAGGGTAAACTATAATTTTAGATAAGTATGAAGAGGTTTAACATATAATACAGACTGAAAGTAACACAGCTGCTGCAGATGAATCAGCAGTGTGAGAGGAAAAGCACTATACAGTAGTTTAGTGTTAAAAGCGCTATATGAATGTGTGTATGCTTTAAACATTTCGTTTAGTAAGACTTGAAAAAGAGCTACTATATTAATATAGTGTAGTCTATTTGAAAGCAGCAAGAAAAGCCAGCAAAAATGTCAATTGCGTGAGTTAACAGACTTATTACTATTATCACAACTTTAATATTAAGACACGGGAGAATCTGATGGGTTATAAATAGTATTCCATTAAATTAATGTTTAAATTTGAAAAAGACAGTTTTAGTTTTTATTTTTTCAGCTGCAACCCTGATGGTGTTTAATGGTCTGAGAACAGGTAAAGAATAAATACAAAAACATAATTCAAATGTAGGCTATATACAAACAGGTGTGCTGATTTATATATTAATGCTCACAGTAAAATTGTTTACAGCCAAAATGTAAAAAACAAAAACAAAAAAACCATCCAAAACATCAAGAACTAAAGTTGCATCTAAGAATATGTATTTATAACTATCCGTGCACAGAGGTCTGAGATCTTCCAGGAATGATGATGCTATTTTTCTGAGACTTGATTGGTCAATAGGCAGTGATTTCATACCTGTTGATCTATAATCTGGAACATAACCTGCTCCGGTACAGGTTAGGTTTGCAGCATAAGTTACAATGGCGATATACCCTGGTAAGAAGTGAACCACCTTCATAGTTACCTGGATAAGATGAAATCCTGCTCCATGGTACAGGCCGTTGGTCTTAAATTAGGTAAACGCAACCTCAGATGAACTACAAAACACGTCACAGTGTCATTATTCATTTAACAAAACCTAAGCCCAAATACAAAGTGTGTCAAAACACCCCATGATTCAGTAGGTTGTAGAACCTCTTAGTAGCAATAGCTTGAAGTAGTCGTTTTCTGTATGACTTCATCAGTCTCTCTCGTGGAGGAATTCTGGCCCACTCTTCTTTACTTTCTTTGCTTCAGTTCATTGAGGTTTGTGGGCTTTGACTGGGCCATTGCATCACCTTGGTTCTTTTCTTTTTCAGCTATGCACCAATTTTGGCCAAGCTTTAGCTGACAGACGTCTTCACATTTGACTTTTGAATACTTTGGTATAGAGAGGAATTAATGGTCAACTCGGTGACTGCAGGTGCCCAGGTCCAAGCCCAAATCATCACCCCTCCACCACTGTGCTGATAGTTGGCATTAGGCATTTGTGCCAATGCGCTGTGTTCAGTTTCCGCTGTGATTTATGGACAAATATCTGCACTTTGATCTTGTCTGTCCAAAGGACATTATTCCAGAAGTCTTGTGGTTTGTTCAGATGCAGCTTTGCAAACCTAATCCGTGCTGACCAATTAATCAGTGCATTTGATTAGCAACTCCTGGCTGCTACTAACACTCTTAATTCCTATGGAAGCAGTGAGGGTGGACTTGGTTTTTCACACACTGCTTTTGCATGTTGCCTTTGTTTGTGTTAAATAAATAATGATACGGTGCAATATGTCATGTGCTGTTGCTCATCTGAGGTTGTATTCACTTAATGACCTGCTAAGGACCTGATTATTTTTATTATGTCTTGATAAATAAAACTTTAGAATGATTTTTACCATGACTGTATATATACACACAAAACAGTGGTCAGAGTAGAGTTTGATCTAATTAACTCTGATGCTGTGTATGCTGAGATGCTGAGATGACAGGCTGATCCAACCCCAACAGATTTGATCCCAAGACAATGACAAAAATCACACAATACATGCTTTGAACCTGCACAGTGAGGACTGACAAAATTAGGACTAATACTATAATTCTAACTGATAATTTCTTGATATGTCTTATTACAAATCAAGTCATCAGTTGTCTAGTCAAGCACAGACAAGTAACATACAATATGTACTATTACTGTGTTTAAAGTTTGTTGGGCTGTTGCAAACTGTTCCTTCTTTTAATACCATTGTTTGCACCAAGACAAACTTCTCACTTGTGTAAAAACTTGGCAATAAATGTAATGAACCTAAATGATAAATAAACGCAGGAAACTTGTTCTACGTGGAATCCTATTGTATACAGACCTGAATGAAGATGTTAAGCAAGTCTGAGGTGGTTGACTATACATGGGTATCATTGGGATTTTTTTTTTTAAAATACTGATTTATTCTGATAATGCTGATGCATTATTTTGGTATTTTGGTTTGATTATCTCTCATTGTCTGTACAGCAATGTTTAGCATTTAAAAATGGGGTCTGCTATCCACTGATGAAGCTGCTAACTCTGTCCCAAGCTAATAACAGACTCATTTTTATAAAAACGTGAGTGTTGCTCTGACTTGAAGTTGAGTCAGTCATGTTTTGATTTGATAAATCCCATTTGCTTTTCTAAAGCAGTCAAACATGCTTTGGAGTTTATTAGGAATGCCATATTTGTAAATCCTTCCTAAGGTTTCTGGCTTTTCCCTGTGTAAGCAACATCAAACATGATTGCCTGACACTGGCAGGTTCATCATTTTTAGGGGTTGGTTAGGAATTTGAAACCTTAAGCCCATTAGAATAGATTCATCTTTGCATATATATCGATACCAGGCCCTTACCTGTACTGTGGTCCTGCCCTGTCTGAAGCTAATTTACTACTGGTCCTCGGTACCATCTTTAATGTGAATTTACCACTCAACTGTGATTAAAGCTGTGCTCTGTACAATCTGTAACCACAAGTTCTTTCATTTAAGGGTAACAGCAACAACAAAGCAAGCAAATTTCTGTCTAAATTACAGTGTATGTTTTAAAGGTTTTTGAGGTAACATGAGTCCTCTAGTACAAAGCTCTGAACTATTAAACAACTGCTGTTGTTTTGCAGCAAACCTCATGTTGCCATAACATGCCAGTAGATGGCAGAATCTGTTTAATGATGAGCTCTGACAAAATAACAAGGACATGTGTAGTATAATTACTGATATCCAGTTTATTTTAAACATTAACCGAGTATTGTTATAGAAGAGTGACCATGCTGTGGCCAGTGGGCTTAGCAGGTAGCTACAATTGTGTGTGTCACTAGCATAACAACAGTGACGGATTTCATTTCTATGAACACTTTATATAAGTAATACAACTGGTTCCAAAAGTAGTCCTAGAGGCACACCATACACAAATGAAATAAAGAGAACCAGCTGTTTACAAAGAAACAGAACTGTCTGAGAAAACAGGTAAATGAAATCCTTGGAGTGCTCAGTACAGTCACTCTGCACCTAAATGTGTCCAAAACAACAGTGCACTCTACACTATACTTAGTCAAGAAGCACCTGCATCGAGTGAGTATAAAGTATGAATGCATAGAACAGAAAAGTGCTTGTATGAATGTGTGTGAGACTCAATGAGGCTTAGAGTGCTCAGTTAGAGTAAAAAAGCACTATAAGTACCAGTCCATTAACCATTTGTCAATCAAAAGATACTGACTAGAAACCATTTTTTACCAATCTCACAAAAAAGGAATTAGTGTGAGTCCTGCACTAACGATCAACAGAAACCAAAACTATGACCAGCATTAGTTCTGAAGAGGTCCACATACCAAATATAACACCTAGTCTTTCATTTTGGATCCATTTGTTGGATAGTGCGGCAAGTGGTAGCCAAGCAGCTTAGTAAAGGGACCTGCATGGTTGTTGGTCCTATGGAGAGCCTACACACAGCTTTGCAGAACGTCATCCACATGTTGTAGCCATTTTCTGTCACCAGGGGCCAGTGTCACAAACAACTGGTCTGTGGGCTCCTCTTGCTTGTGCTGTTGTTGGTCCTTCTGCCAGCTGGATAAGACTGAACTTCTAACATACAAAGAGCTGAATTGAAACAGAGTATTAAAAGCAAGGAAAACTGTCTAATGCAGCCACTGCCTGTGCTTCGTCCCACACTTCTCCCTCTACATTGTCAACTATGCTGTCACTCCCTTGCCTGTTCAGGACCACTTATCAACCAATCAGCTTTCAACCTATGCTCAGTGTCATGTTGTTGGTTTTTTTGAAGGACTGCACACTGCATAGGTTTCATCCCCAGAATCCTTCACTCTATGTAGCCAAATACCAACACAGACAGACACAAACATGCAAACATGAATCCTGATTAAGACACTGGACATTAGGAGTGGGAGATATAGCCTCAAAATTATATCACAATATTTAAAGAAAATCTGCAATAATAATATTTCTGATACAGAAAAATAAAATAAAAAAAATACTGAATGTTTTATTGATGCTTGCAGCTTGTATTTATAACTTTAAGTAAATGAAGGGCATTTTCCATCCTTCTTTTCCAATGAGTTACTGTCATTGATGACACACTTCCAAATTTGAAGTGTGACTCTACAGGAACAAGGTGCCAGCAGCAGCAGCAACAGCAGCATTATTATATTCAGTGACACAGCATAAGTCAAATGTAAAGTGCAAAATAACCGATTAACACTTTAATTTATCAATAAAGTAACTTCACCTTGTAACTCTTCAGGAGCTGCACAGTGTTATTACATAATACAAGTTAACCAGCTGCTGAAAGCCCTGCCTTTCCACCAAGTAACCCCATCAGTATGTTCTATCCACTGTTTGCTCTTCCTGACATATGGAGTGCAGTTAGCAAGTGCAGCTAGCGATGCTCGGTGGACTCATTTGCTTACATTTGGACTGAACATCACCAGCTGCCAGTACCTCCTCCTTCATAGTTTAGTTGTACTTGACCGTGTACGTTGCTTCAAGTGGTGAAACACATTTATTGTTTCCACCTTGAGCAGGAACAATTTTCTTGCATATTTTCCAAAGTACTGTGTTTTGTTAGAGGTTGTTGAAGTAGCTCCTCTCCTTAAATTGGCATCAGAGTCTGACACATGGCTCTCACTTTCAGACATGCCCAGGCTTGTCTCATTGTTACGCTCCTAGTGAGCATAAACACATGGAGTTATAATAGAACTGATATCGCAAAAAAATATATTTTTATGTCACGTAAAACTTTATACCACTATAATTGCAGACAATGAGATATGGCACAGCCCTACTGGACGTTATTTTTTCCTTCAATGTGTCACATATCTGTAGGTGGCAAATATATGGAGGTTCTCCAGGAAACAGGTCAAAAATGCAACATCCTGTTTGACAAAAAACTGATAAAAATGACACACTATATTCCACATACAATTAATTCTGTGAACTGAGAAAAAGTATTCCTTTGAAATAGTTTCAAAAATACAAAAAACCCCACATTCATCTATTGTCATTTTATTAAAACTATGCTGTCACAGCACATGGCAGCTATAGGGGAAATGGGCTGAAACACAAGCTATCAGCAAACACTGCTGACAGTAAGAAAGGAAATAACTAAACCTCTGGAGTGCATCATTGCTAAGGTAGGAAGGTCACCACTTGCATATGTTCACAAAACAGAGGTGGCAGATGTGAAACCACCTTTAAAAATATAACACACTGTTTCTCGGGCTCATTTTAAGAGTTTTCTGACATGTTCAGTTCAGTGAAATGACAAAAGCATGATTCAAGGGTCATGTAAACATCACACACACACTTTACCGTATAGCTGCTGTACAGTTTACAGTTGCATTTTTAATCACATCCTGACCAGAGTTCTTATTGTTGTATTTCATTTTGATTTTGGCTTGTTTCAATGTTGGTTGAATTTTTTGTTATTATTGTAATGTGGGTGATATTTTGTCACAACATTTACGAAATGTGTATTGCAATACAAACAATACTTTGTGTCATGTAGACATCCCAGTCTCTCTAAACATATGCACCAATACCTCCTAATCATGGTTGGGTTGATCACACAGAGACTAAAAACAAACATTTCCTGAATGTGTTTCTTAGTTTGTTATGTTAGTTTTGTAAGCACACACAATGAAATGAAGTGGCATTTATAGAGTGCTTTTAAAAGTGACTACAAACTGCAAGCCACATTTACCTTATTACTCATATTCACATTTTATGCACTTAAGTGCTTTATGTACCTTACATTCACATTTACAGTTGATTAGAATCACCAATTAACCTAATACATATCTTTGGAGTGTGGGAGGAAGCCTGGCTGTGAGGTGCCAGTACTAACCACTGCACTGCCGAGTTAGTTTCATCTTTTCCCAAAGTCTTGTTTTTAGTTTTACTTCAGTTATCTCAAATGCTTTTTCACACCTACTTTTAGTTTACTATATTAGCCTTGATCCTGACCTACGGGCTGACGTGCCCTCATGTAGAAATGGCCTTATTATATCGTCCGTCATAATACCGGTATACATTTTTATGTGATATAAAAGTGTCATATCACAATATCATTGATTAATGCCATGCAGTTACATTCCCTAGCACACACAAGGAGACAACCCTAGACATGTCAGAGTGAGAAACGCGTGTCAGTCTCCAATGACGATTCAGTAAATAAAAGCGGAGCTACTTTAACAACCTCACAATACTTTGCTAAATATGCAAGAAAACAACACACTTGTTTCACCACGTGAGGCAAAAACATACCATCAAGTACTACCAGGCTATTGACAGTGTGCAAGGAGGAGATACTGGCGGCTGGTGATGTGGAAACCAAAAGTAATCAAGTAACTCCACTAAGCGTCGCTGGAACATTTCAGCTAGCTGCAACTGATAGGACAGGAAGAGCAAACAGTGCTCAGTGTAAGTGGAAATGACTGATGTGGTTACATGGTGGAAAAGCAGCGCTTTAAGCAGCTCATTAAAAACTCAACCCAGGATAGAAAATATGTTTCAATTGTAATTTTATTATGTGACAATATTTTGCAGGTTCTTGAAGAGTTACAAAGTGAAGTTACTTTAGTTATTGTTTAATTAAAATGTTAGGCAGTTATGTGATACTTTTACTTTAAAAGTTCCAGGGAAAATGCTACTTACACTACTTCTGTGCTTACATTTGACTTATGCTATGTCACTGCTATCATTCAGCTGCTGCTGGCACCTTGTGGCAACAGATAAACACATATAGCCCTTTTCCACTAGTACCTACTCGGCTCGGCTTTTAGGGTTTTCCATTAGGTGGTAGTACCTGGTACCAGGTACTTTTTTAGTACCTGCTTGGCCGGGGTTCCAAGCAATCCGAGGCAATCCCAAAATGTGATAACAACGGACTGCATGTCACCGATTGGCTGGGGACTGACATCACTGGATGAGTCATTAGAGCGACTCCTTCACGGTTCAAACCCGCCATTTGTGAAACCCGGCAACGAGGAAAATGGCTGCACACAAACAACACCGTGTTTCATGTCACCTCCCGCAGCCTTCTCTGGCTCTCTTCTTTTACCGAGTCTGACAAAAAGCCATCGACCGAGCCGCAGGTATACCATCGCCTCCATGTCCTCCATTGTTGTGCGTTTGTGTCGCATATAAATGAAGTCATGGGACTTTTGGGACAATGACCCCACCCACACTGATGTGATACTCAATTGTAATGGAAAACCACCAAAACAGAGTCGAGTCGGTTTGAGCAGAACTGAGTAGGTACTAGTGGAAAAGAGGCATTAGTCAGTCAGCAGTGACAGTAGCTCACTGGAAAAGGAGGATGGAAAAAGCAATTCATTTTGTTTGCACTAATAAATGCTGCTGCTTGCAAGCTCTAATCAATAAGAAAACATTGTTCAGTATTTGTTTTCTGTACCGTCAGACATATCACAGCTTTCCTTTAAATACTGACCATGAACAAATGCCCATGAAAATCTCAAGCCCTACACTGTAACCTAATGTGCACCTCACTAGAAATGTAACTACATGCCGACATTGATGCAGCCTGCATAGGTATAATTGCTGGCAATTGAGTGAGCCACTTGTGTAGGCTGCATTGTAGGCTCTACATAGAGTCACTGCACAGGTATAAATTAAGTATAAGCATTTGCTTTTCTGATATATATTTTATGTGGAATTATACACCATTGCAGCTTGAATACCTGATATCACTCTTACCAATAGAAGTCAACCTCAGGCTTCAGTTCACCTCACTGTGGCCAACTTAGCAACTCTATAGTAAGCTTAGGCAACCTTTCATAGTCATTTGGATTAACAGAAAGTCCTAAAGACAAACTTCTGGTGCTAGAGCTAGACATGAAGCTGGACTAAGTCAGATCACCTACTGGCTCTGTAGCAAGCAGCCTAATTTTGTCACAGTTTTGCAGTCCAAGCACGCCATAGTTATCACACCAGCTGGTTCTTGAGAATTGCTAATTATTACTGAAGGCTTGACTAACTAGTCTTTACTAAACATCAGACATACACAGACTACTGAGCTGAAGAACAACAAGGCCAAGCTTTGGCACATTTAACCTCAATCCTAAAGTAATCCACTGCAAGGAGTGTTTACAGATTTACCATCAAACACACCTGCGATATAAATGAGCTGTTATTTCACATACAAAACCCACTGAGAAACACTGACCTGTTTGTATACATAACTCAAGTCCAGTCAGCTGCAGAGCATGTGGCAGGGGTGGAACAATGATTCAAACAACCGTAAGAATCAACTTGCACTTGCTGACTAGAGAAATGCCAGTGAGAAGCATTAAGATGCTTCAGTACTGACCCATCTTAAATCTAAAAGCAAGTAGAAGCAAGTATTCACTACATCAGCCGGCCCTCTGGTCTAGTCCTCAAGCTTGTGTTCATCAATGTGGGGCCAGCTAACTTATTCTGAGTCTCTGCTTATGAGCAGCAAAGACAGACACGGACAGACCTCAGCAGTCCATGTATAAGCACGATCGATGCTGGTCATGATCACTGCTGCACTTTTCATACACTACTAAAAACAAATGTTCTGAAAAGTTACTACACATCAAAGCATTTCTTTTTTTAAGTCCATCAGCACGCCAACACTCCCACTCAAGACAGATGTGGCCCACTTTTCGAACACTCAGGTCACACACCAGGGCCTGAAGCATGAGCCTTTTCAGTCAGAGCACACAAATTAAAGTCAATACATGCTCCTACCATACTGTATGTATAAATGTAAAGTGATCTACTACGAACACACACACACACACACACACACACACACACTTTACTATAGTGTGAAGTAAGGAAGAGTTTCCACTGTTTTTAAAGTGGGATTGTGTGTATTTTGGTGTGTACTAACTCTTGTTCTTGCGGAGCAGGGCTGAGGTGATCCAAGGTTCTGACTGGACCATCCTGCAAGAGGGCACAGTCTGGTCTTCTACAGATGATGACGTGACAACCATGGAGATGCTTGGCAAATGTCCAATGCAGCAGGGAAACACTGTCAATCAAAATGCTCTGACAGACGGGTGGAACTTGTGTGGGGTCAGGTAACTGTCATCAATCCCAGAGTTTGCTTCAAAAGTTTACATCCAACTAAAAAAGGAATCTTGAAGTGGTGGGAAACCAACCAACCAATCAAAAGGCACCGTCTTCTTCTCTGGCTTGGTTTTGTTTTTTTTTTATTGTTTTGTGACTGTGGTTTCTAAGGCAACCAAATGGTGTACAGGCAGCTTGTCTCTCTGAAGTAAAAATATAAAGGATGTAATCTCTGTCTTCTGTGGTGTTACACTATATATAGATTTCTCTTGGTACATATAGATATATATTATGTTTCTCTGTGGACATGGGGAGTGGAAGGGAAAGAATATTTGGTTAGTCAGGTTAGCTTTTTGTTAGGTTGGTTTTGGCAGTTTCATGCATTCTTTCTGTGCGCTGGAGGTGTGTACCACTCCAGGTCGCTGGTGACTGATCTTTCAGGTAGTCAAAAGCAAGCTTTTTATCTAATCTAGTGTCTACTGTGATTACGGGTTTAGGCTAAACGTCCCAGGGATAAAGGCATAGAGTCTCTTGGTAGGTTCAATAAGTCCAGGCCAGGTTAAACCAAAAGTATGTAGCTAGTTCTTCAGACATCATTTCAGTAGTAATCCAGAACAGGGTTTGTGGACTGCTAGTCTTCCCAGGTTAGACTACATGGTCAGTATGGTTCCAGCAGATCTTTTTTATTATGCAGCAGAAAATGTCCGTCCAATTGTTGCTGTTTATCCAGACTACTTGTAAGCCACGTCAACTAGCTGTAAGTGGAATCCGTGCTAACCAGGCTCGCCAAGCATACTGCCAGGTGGGTGAGCGAGGTAGGGTGATAGATGGGATGGAAGAGAAGGCGATGGAGGGGAGTTGGGTTTCCAGCTGCCTGCTTTTACCCCATCCCTAAAACTAAAAATAGCTCCAATTACTGGTGCTTTCTGGGGGACTCGTTGCCAGACAGAGTAGGGCAGTGCCGAGTGATGTTATCACTCAGATTAATCCAGTGACACAAACAGCCTGCACTGAGAAAGTCACACAGCCTGTTCAGCCAGAGTGTGTCTGGTCGCTGTTTCCCTTCACAGCCTGCTGCAGGAGGTGGCTGCCCTCTGCCAGGGAGGCGCCCTTTTATTAGTCAAACAATATTAGCATGCACTCAACGGGAAGTCGATGTAACAAGAAGCACTTTCTTAAAAACCTGTAAAAATTCCAACGTAACGTGTTGCTTCAGAGATGCGTCGCTCCAGAGAAAGTTACTCTAACTGTACTTCAGCATTCACGAGCAAAGTGACTTCACCTCAAACGCAAAACTCTTTCAGTTGGGACTGAGAAGCAGAGCAGATATCAGGAGACAGTAAAGATCCAGGATCTGTGCTCAGGTGCCAAATGTTCCCGTGTTGAACAAACACACAGTACAGCCTGCGTTACACTCCTAAACTCCGGCACAATAACGCGGTCCAGGAACAAGTCTAGTCTCTGCGGCAATTACTCGCTAGTAAAATCGCAAACGACTGAATTGCAACGAGCCAAAACTTCAGAGTCGCCTCGAAGTAAACAAAAGAAACCAAATCCAGAGTTCCTGAGCTTGCTGCCAGACGCCTTTTGATTGCTTCTTGACGGGCCCACTCGTCAGTCTGCTTCCGCTTTCTTCTTTCACACTTACTGTCCTCGTACGCTTTTCCTTCTCAGAACTGCAGAAATTGTTTTATTCCTTCAAGCTGGAAACCTTCTCTGGGGCGATTGTGGGTCATGTTTTTCGCCCGTTTCCCTCTCGGTGCTTCTCCGTTAGACGGAATCTGTGCTCCTCTCCCACACGCTCCCCCACCCCGCGATACGGACTGTACCATATGCCGGTGACAGGGGTCGGGGCTGGTCTGTCTGGTGCAGCCACACAGTACTGTTAAAACCACCAGAGATGCGAACACAGGTAAAACACGTGACATTATCGACTTTTCACAAGGATTTTCATATCAACCACCAGTAGTTTTTTCAAATGACTACACGAAACATTATCAACAAGCTTCCCTCTGACCGCAGTGGTCTGCTCCAAGCAAACCTCTCCCGTCCTGTCCATTTATAGTAACAGCGGGATATATATACTGGAAGTTTATACACAGGCATACATGGACAACGTTCACTGAAACTCCAACAACAACTGTATACATGGGACAACTTTGACAAAAAACTGTTTTACATATATATGTGTGTGTGTGTGTGTGTGTGTGTGTGTGTGTGTCGGGGGGCGATAGAAGACATCCCTGATTAACGTTAATCAGTGTTAACACTGTTAAACTGCGTAAAACATCATCTCGACACATCTGCTTTGCTTAAAACTAGAACAACCTCAGGTAGTTCTCACTGTTTAATTATAGTCGGTTGTCATAAATGAACTAAAATGAGCGAACTGCTACATTTTTGTTACTACCATGTAACACACAAAGACTCTTTTTGTTCAGCCTTTCAAAATGTTCTAACTTCTCTGTACTCTGCCAGACGCAGCCTCTACCCTCACTCTGCACGCACACTCCGAAGGCTCTGTTGCTACCCGACGCCATGGCAGCTGCAACGCAATTGGCTACATAAAGTCCCATCCCCTGCTGTAATTGGGTAGCAGACGGGTTTGTGGGAGGGGCGGTCGGCTTAGTTTCCCTGTGTCTCTTCAAACGGCGCGAGGCAGGAGTGACGCGGAAATAGTTCGAAGATGTCAGGTAGAAATGGAAAGAAGGACAGGCAGACCGAGAGAGTGGGGGTGGAAATACAGAGAGGGAGCGGGGGAGAGAAAGGGGCAAAAGGCTCCAATAAGCACATGGTCACTGAGTGACTCTACAGCTGAGAGGGTTGACTTCTCTTCACAAACCAGCCAAAGCTAAAAGTTGTTCCTGTTGCTATCCGAGCATTCTGGCTAAATGAAGCACAATGCTGCCTGGGAACAGCTCAGCACTGATAGAAAGCAGCGGACAGCTCCTTATAGGAAAATTCACCCTCAAACACAAGTGTGTCACTGCTCATCAGTTGTTAGGATTTGTTTTAATTACGGGGCTACTCTTGAACTTGTGTTGAATGATAAACAATATATAGTTTTTAAAAAAGTAACACCCCAACTGAATCCTCATCACTTTAAATATAGTGTACTTTCAAAAGGACTTTGCATCCTGATTGATGTATTGGTTTTATAGTTCTGTTATTTTCAGATGATACAGCATATAACATGTAAGCGTGTAATGTACTTGCATTTATATGCAAATGATGTAAATACTGCTTATAAAAGGCATGCTGCAATGAGACAAATATGCTGAATTTGAATTTGTGTAGTTCTGAAAACCAAGCTAAATTTCACAGTAAACATATCAGAGATTCACTAATTTCCACCTTTGTAATGTCCCTCTGACTGCAGCCATGTTCAAAACACTTAGGGTCCAGTTCCCCTCACAATCACATGATGAAAAACAGCAGACCAGTCACAGCTAAAATAAGACGGCGTGGCCTAATAACATGTTATAATTATAGCATTTGCATTAAAATTATTGCTGAGAAATAAGAGGCATAACATTACAGAGAAACTGCAGCACAGTGGCAACAGGGTATTACATGAAGATTTATCGCTACAGGTGGTCTACTTCAAAAATGACTAATGCCCAGCTCAGGGTGACTGGGCCTGTGTAGGAGCCAGGATAATTTAAAGCATGCTGGAAAAGGAGAAGTGCAGGCCCACACAGTTCTACAGGAAGACAATGGTTTGGCACATATGAAGTTTTTAGTAACTCAGTGCAATTAACACCACTGTGATCTAACCTAAACCCAACTTCTCCTGTTTTCAAAAGTTTTGTATAGAGCACTGGGTCCAAATGCCAGAATACTCACTGGTTCTAGAGCTGGAACTAAAAACAAGAAAAGTCCCAAACTAAGTTATAAAAACAACAGTGAATACAAGAGGCAGATCAGGATTCATAATAAAGACACAGGAGAAAAGATGGTCTATACCCGAGACCAAGATGTATCCATGCCATTTAAAAAGCAGCCCATCAAATCTGTATTTTTGTCATACTGAACAGTCAAAAAAATAAACATGAACGTCCTGCTATAGCCTTCTCAATACGATACTTTTACTTTAAATGATACATTTTGGTGTCTTCTGTGATTGTTTAAGTACCTTTCAACAGTACAAGTGTAAACTACAATCATTTACTCAGTGACTGATGAGTGATTCAGGCTAATGTACTTTTTATATATTTTGAACTTAAATACTTAAACTTAAAGCACCACAGCCACTGGCCTTCTTTGATAATACAACTGGATTATTGTAGGGTCTTTACTTTACAATATAAAGCGCCTCGAGGCGACTGTTGTTGTGATTTGGCGCTATACAAATAAAATTGAATTGAATTGAATTGACTAGAACAAGAAATCACTCTAAAATTGTCCTCTTCCATAACAGCTATAGGGCAGTGCCTGCTATAGAATGTTCATTTTCACCATTAGTGTTCAATAAATACAAACAAAAGAAAGACATAAATAATACGTGCTTTAGATGACACAAAAAAACCCCTCCTGACCAGTGGCAGGAAAAGGTGTAATCAAGCATCCAAAAAATTGTGCAAACTGATTCATATTTATTGAGTGTGTGTAGACTTTATAGTAAGTAAACACAATCTGAAGTATTTCCAAGGCCAAAAACAGGCCATACCACCTTACCATGTAAATATTAAGAAAGGCAAGAAGCAGAAGCCCAAATCTACTTAAATACAGCTTTTCCCTGTCCTACCATAATACAGAGCAGACCTGGGCATTGTACGGGCCCTGGACCACATGCAGCCCTTTGGTTGTTCCTAACCAGCCCATGTGAGGTTAATGGGAAATTAGAATTCAAATTAAAACAAGTATACATCATGCAGTTTTTCCCATGTAAGTCACCAAACAGTCTTTGATAAACTCCACATCAGAGAATAGCTTATTGTTTTTTGCAATTTTGTGGAAATCACAATAAACACAATACACCTTTGTTGCTCTTATTTTGAAGGCAACTTCTCTCTCTCTCTCTCATATATATCTATCTACATATATATATATATATATACACACACACATATATAAATATACACACACATATACATACACACACACACACACACACACATACATATATACACATACATACATACATACATAAGTACAAACATACACATACACACATATACATACATACATACACATACACACAAACATATATACACATATATAATGAGACTAAACACACAGAGAAATACAAGGACTTGACTAATGCAGAGCAGCAACAGACATCTGAACCTTTGCTAGCAAAGCTGTAAAAGCACTGTGGGGAAATCTACAGCTTAAATTTTGACTTTCTCCTTGGCTGTGGACAAGAGCTATCACATTTGAGACACAGCCCAGTTACTCATCTTTGTATGTGGGATAACAAAAAGCGTTTGATATTATGGAGGAGCTGGCAGCAATGCACTCAATGAAAGGGTCTACAACAGGGAGTGATTTGTTCATGGAGGTAACTGACTGCTTGGATAGGCTGGGGCTGAAATGGCTCAAACTGGCAGGTGTTAGAACCAATGGCTGTCCAAATGTGACAGGGAAAAATGTCGACCTTTGAAGCAGATGCAAGAAAAAAAATGACTGAAATGAAGCCAGAACTGAAATTGGCATTTTTGCATTGCATTATACACCAGGAGGTGTTGTGTAAGTCAGTGGTAAAAATTAACCTTTGGTGTTGATGTTATATATAAATAGTTAACTTCATCAGAGCAAGAGCACTGAATCACAGTTAGTTTGTGGAGCATGAGACTAAACATGGTGACATAGGCTACCACACAACTGTCAGGTGGCTCAGTCTGGGCAAAGTGCTAACGAGAGTATGGAACCTGAGAGCAGAAATTCGAGGGTTTTGTGACAGGAAAGGCAAGGGCATTCCAGAACTCTCAGCTGCAAAGTGGAAGGCAGATCTTGCATTTGCTCAGACACTGAACCAGACTTTAATGCACTAGTTCAAGCCCAAAACAGAGATGATTTCTCTCACTGAATAAGGAGAAAGAACTGAAAAACCACAGATGAAGTAATTAAACTACAAGTAAAATAGCAATAACACTTGTATAAAGTTTCACCATTGTTTTTGGGAAAGTTGATTAAATGGTAATGACATGTTGGTGTTTTTACTATGCTGATTTCACATTTTCATTGCCTAAGGACCATTTTATACCCTCCTTGTGGTGCCTCACAAATGAAACCTTATGACAAAGTTGACGTCAAATTGATGTCACATCCGCTGACACTAGCCACCGTTTCTGCGGGTCGTGCACCTCTTGATTTTTGTAATAGAAGCTCAGAGATTCACATGTTATAAAGCGAGAGACACTGCAACAGTTTAAAAAGATTAGATTTTGTGGGAAAAACGTGTCAATTTCTTCGCTTCCGGTTTTGACTTCTTCTGCTATATCACCGCTGATGTGGAGATACTGTCTGAGAGGCAACACCTATCGTTCAGGAGAATACTGCAGTGGCTACCTGCGTAGTAACGGATGGATGTGGCTGTGTGTCCGGCAGAGCAATCAGTTTGGTGGGCATACTAACGCTTTAATTGTAACATCTATTCTTACCAGTAGCAGTTTATACAGAGATAAAATGAATACTGAGCAGAAACGAGTTTAGTTTATTGGTGCAGCCCACCACAACAGTCCCAGTTTCTCATGTGGCCCCTTGGGAAAATTAATTGCCCACCCCAGAACTTACCACATTTCTACTTTCATCATGCAATACACCACCCCCTCCAAACTATCCCAGCTCCTCAATTAAAGATAAACACCATGTGAACAATTATTGTATGTGTGTGTGCCGGTTATGGCAAGTGACATAACTGCACTGTGTCTTCCTTATAAAGGGACTCGTCAACTGATTTGTATTAAATGGCCTTTTTTTTTTTTAAACAATGGCAAATATAAATGTAGTTTCTAAACTATATTATTAATATACAAGAAATTAGGAACAAAAGTAAAAACATTAAGCTTGGATTTAAATAGAGATAGTATTTACAGAGAAAATATACAGTACTGTGCAAAAGTCTTGAGTCATCTCTCATTTCTTTATATTTTTCTTCCAAGGAGTCAGGCCTTCTTGTCATTATTTTTTAAAAGTGGTCTTGAGTTGACAGGCTCTCTGAAGGTCTTTCAAAGTTTTTCTTTGGACATTGGCTGCTTTTTCACTCATTTTCAGTCCAGTCCTTGTAGCTGACCATTTTCAGAGGAATGTTTTTTTTGTTAAGCCACTTAACACTGACCTATGAATCATTAAAGCATAAAAAAAAAGCATTTAACTCAAGGGATGAACTACTGTTGTGTCTACACATAACAGACAACTTAGCAAAGAACCAATTTTACATTGTATTTTTAGGCTCTTTGTTACTAGCAGCCTGCCGTAAAAGCACATCACTTATTCTAATTTCTTTAGTTGACTCTATGAAAAATGCCAAAGATAACAGTCTGACAGGCATTAAATAGCATTTTTGCACCAACAAGGTGATTCCCAAAGCGCTATTAGCTGAAAACTTGTCATATCTTGGGAGTATGTGCAGTGTGTCCTTAAAAAATTGAAGGAAAGTGGACAAGTGGACAAGTGGAGGACAAAAGAAGAAATAGCAGGTCTAAAAAAAGCAAACAAAAAAAAAAAAAAAAACAAACCAAAAAAAATAAAAAAAAAACCCACAAAAAAAAAGAAAAA
>VUQS01027450.1:7037-22012 GCA_015108495.1 Heterochromis multidens | reverse complement strand
ACAATCCAACACAATGGGCAGCACATTGAACACATTTTATAAGTGGTCAGAAACTTGTAAATAACTCATGAAAGAATAAAGTTACGTTGGAACCAAGCACACCATTGTTTTTCTTGTGACATTACCAATAAGTTTGATGTGTCACATGGCCCTCTTCCTATTGAAAAAACAAAAGTTGTATCCAAGATGGCCGACTTCTAAATGGCCACCATGGTCACCACCCATCTTGGGGAGTTTGCCCCCTCACATATACTAATGTGCCACAAACAGGACTTTAATATCACCAACCATTCCCATGTTATTACGGTGTATCCATATAAATGGCCCACCCTGTATTTTGGTAGTCTATGACTAGTGTGCGTTTTCTTCAGTTTGCTTCCTCTTGTCTCGTTAGTATGATTTTGTCCAGCTGTGTCCCCTGGTGTTCCCTATCTGCCTAATCACCTGCTTGAGTATTCATTGTCTGCATTCTCTCCAGGTCAGTGTTGCAATCTCTCTCATACCTGTGTGAGTTTCTGTTCCTCGTGTTTTGCCTTATAGTTCTGTTTTGCCAGTGTGTTTTTTCCGGGCATTCTGTTAAGTTTGTACCTTTTGTGGAGCTCAGCATTAAAGCTGCTTTTTGAGTTTTACGTCTCGCCTTCCGAGTCATGCATTTGGGTCCTTTCCTGCCGGCCACACAGTGAGACGTGACAGCACCTTAATTTTTCATTAATATTTTTAATCCTCCTGTAGATATTAACAGTTAACCATGTCACACACTGTTCAAGTCTCGTAATTCAGCTGTTTTTGTTTTTTTAATCAAGATGTAGGCCTGTGTTTCTGAGCTCATGAACAACAGTTTTTTTCAGAGATACCTGGTCCTCACAGGACAGCCACTACACACATGATTTATAGAATATGATGCTGGACATTAAACAGATTATAAATTAAACAGATTATAAATATAAATAAATCAGCAAATGCAACAGTAATATTAATCCATTTAACACTGATGGGGAACATTTTTCTGAAGAATAATTATTTTTACTTTTGATACTTTACTTAATAATACAGTTTAATGTGTAGTTAGGTGTTTTCTGAGTGTTTTGTTGCTTTTTTTCCTAAAGAAATTGTTTGAAAAATTCCTCCACCACTCATCCTTGTCAGCTATTACTAAATAATTTTTGGTAACATAGTAGATATTTACTCAACTATAGAAGTAATAATATTATACAACTGAAGATGTCCATGTAGAGTGCAGACCAGCAGAACAAATGGAATGTTTTAATCTGATCCACTTTATCTCATTAAAATGTTAAATAGTGGAGGAAGATGTTTTTGTTTGTGTATGGCAATCATCTCTGCTTGCCTTTCTGTTAAAGTCACTGCACACCACTGAGTCACAGCCACTGCTATGCATGCAGACGGGGATAGAAACGCCAAAATCTGCATGAAACAGTAACTGAAATTTGCTAATGAGCCATGCTGGAGTAAAGACACAGCAACATTTTGAACTTTTCCCTTAGAAAGGGCAACTCTGTGAGCAAGAATTAGCACAAATGAGCACGTCAAGCTATCTCACGTAACAATTAATGTTTGGTTCAAATGTGGCCCATATCTTCAGTTTTCTTTGTGGCTTATATGGCCTTGAGTAAGGGCGCTCACTAGGGCCCTGGGTTAATCTGGGTGCTGTAAACCAGCCACAGGTTCACCTTATATGGGCCAGTTGTCAAGTGGGTCATGAATTTGGGGCCAACATTCTCCAGAGCTGTAAGGACCAAAAGTAGCCCAGATTAGACTCAACTTACTTGCTATGTGGAGGTTGAAATGGTAATGAAATTTCAAGTATTTTATTCCATGGTTTCATTTGTCATTGAAAATATCAGCCTTTCTCATAAGAATATGCACAGTGAACATGTAAAAAAAAAAAAAAAAGACAGGCAGAGAAGAAGCCAGGGGTTCCCTCTTACTTTTGAAGGCTTTGGGTGAGGTTTCGCTGGTGGGCATCTTTGGAGCAAGCGTGCGCTTCCCGAACACTTGAGCATCGAAGCTTGCATAATCGAAGGACACCTTGGAGTACTTCTCCAGCTCCTTGGCCAAGTTGGCGCGAGGTGTGGAAGGCGCCATGTTGGGCCTGTAGCTCCCGTACTGGGGCACCTCCAGCTGCTTCACAAAACACATGGGTCTGCAGGGGGGAGAGGGAGAGGATGTCAGGGTGGGGCTGGGGATTAAAGACAAAAATAAAGCAGAAACAAGAGAGTAGATGAGAAATAAAAAGAGGATTGATGCAATAAAAAAAAAAAGACACAAAAAAGCAAACGGGGGGAGAAAAAGAGAATAAAAGAAAGGGAGAAAAAGGTAGAGTGAAACAGAGAGAGTGAAGACAGGAGCAATGGTGTACTTAGCAGGAGTGCAGCAGGATTAAAAGCTCTCTTATCAGCAGAGGGCACATTTGCATGTTGTACAGCATGGAATTTATGAGCTTTAAGCCCTCTCGTTTTCTGGAGAGCCCAGGCTTTTGTCAGACCTGTTGGCGTAAATCCACTGATAGACCAGGGGGAGGTGGAAGGGCGTGGGGAGAGAGAAAGAAGAGAGGAGGGGGAGAAGAGAAGACTGGGATGAAGGAAGGGGGAGTGGTGAAAGAGAAGAGAGAGATAGGAGGGGTAGTTGGGGGACATAGGCAGGAGGAACGTAGTGACCTTCCTCATCTTTTCTTTTCTTTTCTTTTTTCTTTTTTTTTTTGCACCCCCTCCCCATCTTATCTCCAAGCCCTCCACCCACTTTGGCCCAGCCCTATTTATCCTTCTCTGCATTCTGTACCACTGAAGTCGTCTCTGTGTTTTTCTCCAACCGTATGCTCATTAATAGCTTAAGACCTGGCTTGTAGTCGTACAGTTGCCGGGGTGGCCATCACACAGTGGCACACCAATAATACATGTGCAAAACAGAGCTACAACTGATCACAGGGGATCTTTTTTTTTCCATTTTATTAATTCAACATGGATTCCATTAGAACGAGGAATTCTGCAGCTCCACATATAAGAGACAAGCAAACTCATTTGAATAACAATCTGAAAAGGAAAAACAAAGCTAGCCTTATTATGTTTTAATACTTGATGCTTTGTCCAACCACTGATGAGGTTTTCCTCAAGGAAAGCAATTATTTTTCCTATCCCCCCGCAATGCCCCTATAACTTGCATAATTAGCTTATCGGCTGCATTATTAATTAAAATACCAATGAGGAAGAGCACAGACTTAGCATAATACCAGTGTCTGGTTTGTGCTAATTATCATTCTTTTGGCTGGGATCACGGTGCCTGGCTGGTTGGGTGAGATGAATGTAGATAAAGAGATCTTAGCATGTGAGGTGACAGTAATGATTAGCCTGCCAGCCAGGATGTTTCAAGACTTTCTTGTTATTATTGAGCCATTCACAGGCCAGGCTCCACCTCTCATGCAGGGTACAGTAACCAAGGTCAGGATTGTCTCTGCGGTTTCAATGTGGCTCAGCAGTAAAGCAGCTAACCTTGACAAGGACTGAGCTGTGAGGGGTTTGGATTGGAGGAGACAGCTTTTATGTAGGTGAAAGGGTCACTGTGCCCAGTCTACCTTAGTACCTGCTATTCATCATGTCATCCATGGGCTTTGGAAAACAACAAAAGGCATGAGTTGTTGCCACATAAACCTGAACTATATGACATTAATACTGCTAGTTAAAGAATTAAAATGAAATATAAAAATTAATTAATTTCCAGACGATACTTATAACTTCTAATCAATTGATCAAAAATAGAAAATCTTATTGTATGTTCATTACGTCAAATACATTTGTTTTCCTGTTTTGATCTGTATTTTATTCCCTATTTTTCCATCACAACTTCCCATTTCCGTCATTTATAAATTACAAATATATAGGTGTCTCAGATTCTGCCTGTGGCGGATTTAGAATGTGTATAACATCCAACTATATGAGCATTGTATGTTCAGCGAGCTCACCTGAAAAGTTTACATAACTAAATTAAGTGAACTTATAACTGGACCAGTGAAGGTCATTTTATACTGCCTAATATTACATGCTACCAAAAGAAACTCTAGTAACAGCAGCAAAACTTTTAAACTACAAAAATCCCAGCAAAGTTGGCTAACAAATGCTTATGTTTTGTTTTTGCTGATATTTTGTCCTTTCTTCCTCCCTTCACCCCCCAACCTGTCACGGCAGATGGCTGCCCCTCCCTGAGCCTGGTTCTGCCGGAGGTTTCTTCCTGTTAAAAGGGAGTTTTTCCTTCCCACTGTTACTACGTGTTTGCTCATAGGGGGTCATCTGATTGTTTTCTCTGTATTATTGTAGGGTCTTTACCTTACAATAAAAAGCACCTTGAGGCGACTGTTGTTGTGATTTGGTGCTATATAAATAAAATTGAATTGAAAAAAATTTAATTGAATATGGACATGGAGAAATTAAATTCATCACATCATCTCATCAAAAAATCATGGGTGGCACACTAAAGTCAAGTATTTATTCCAACTGTGCTTGTGGAAAAATAAGAGATGTGGTCTTAAAAATGATCCTTCTCTTGTACAAAGTTTTCTTGTATTTGTAAGTGCATTCCAGTAACTACCATTGCAATTGAAGAACAACAAAAAATAGTAAATAAAATTATCACCTAATGCATTTAGTTATATTTTTAAGGGTGAGCCAGTTGCAAAATTCTGAGCTGATGCTGACATGCCAATATCACTCAACAGGGCTAATATTGGCCAAAGCCAATATTTACCCAATAAATCTGTGCATTCCTGCCATTTACCTGTCATGAGGACATTAGGCCTCGATACCTGTGTAATATAACAAGGCAGGAAAAAACCCACAAAAATGCCTGAACTATGTGTTTGTACTTTGCTGATGACCCACCTCAGCACTCTGTCATTGGGACTTCCTTTGAGGTGCTCGCTCCCTGACTGAGTGAGATGCTGCTTATCGTGGCTCTTCGACAGCTTCTCTGCAGCAGCGATGGGACAACCAGAAAGACTGCAGGGATAAAGGAAGAAAAGAAGATGAATATTACAAGTACATACTGCTGACCGTGTAAATCTGCATCACAGTACTGATATGGGCTGACACATTTGTTGCCCTGCATACATGAATATACGAGTTTGCAAATACACAAAATGCACAACACTCTAACCTGCAGAAACACACACAGTTTTCATATATACAGATAAAATGGTGTAATGTATATAAATATACCTGCGGTGTGTGTTGCGGTTGCTGTTAACATGGCCCTGACCGGTGCAGCCAGGAGTTGGACACTTCAGCACATTTTCATGCATGGCCAGAACTGAGGAGAAGACACACAATCACATGATCAGAAAAAACAACAAAAATACAGTTTAAACAATTAAAACACTCTTTTCACTTAAGGGAGAGTATGAAAATCACTGGGGTGGGATTTGCTTATTTTTAATTAGTTTTTATTTCTTATATAAATATTTTGGGTCCTCCTCCAAAAAATCCACCTACCACCTATCCACCTATCTTTGAATACATAGCTGCTAAAAATGGTAATTATAGCAGTCCCTTTGAAGGAGTGAACCAAACACAGGCTCTAGTTCTATATCGCTTCACCCCAAAATTCCAAATAATAGAAATAAAGTAGAAACAAATTACAAATTTGAGGCCAGTTCTCTGACTTCATATCAGCATTTAACTAATTTAAACCAAAGGACTGGTTTCCTCCAAACAGATATACCAAATCATGGATTGTGCGACTCCTGAGACCTTAGAAAACCTCATGAAACCACAATTAAATTACAATTTCAGTAAAATTCATATTAACTAAAAACATTTCCTCTTCTAAGGAGCTGGAATAATAAAGAACAACAACAAAACCTCACTCTCTGGGGGAATCCTGTCCTTGTGCGGACAGCCTGATAGGCTGCGGTGGTGCGGGTAAAGACCGGTCACATGGCCAGTCCCATCACACCCCGGTGTGGGACACTTGTTTTCTCTCTTCTCTGGCCTGCTGCTCTCTGGGTTGGAGTGGGGACGGAAGGTAGAAGAAGAAGGTAGTAAAAAGGAAAGGAGGACAGAAAGATGGAAGGCCAAGGAAAAGGAGAGGGGAAGGTGGGACGAATAAGGTGGACAAAAGCACTTGGTTAATACCATCAGACAGTCTGCTTGGCTGAGCATGAAATCCAGACATATTTCCAACATCTGCACAAAATCCACACCATCTGTATCCCCCTACTCATGTCTTATACATGTCTGTAAATACACCAGGTACTCCATGCATTAGTCTAAATGTGATTTGTGTGTTCAGTTAAATACTTTTAAGCATAGAATATTATCAAAATAATGAACTACAACAATCTTACCCTGTCATGTTTGAACATTTCCACCCTTGGCTACATTTGCACGACACTTTCAAAGACCTGGTTTAGATCTTGGACAAAGCAGCGCCTTACAATACATCAGAAGAAATTCGCACCACTGTATAATTTACACAGAATTAAAGATGCCTGCTCCTCCCCACTGCTATTGGAGGTAGGCCAGGCAGTATCAGTGGCACTGGAGAGAGGAGAAGGGTGCAAGAGGATGGTGTGATGCTCTATTGGCCTTCAAATTGAATGTTAACGAGACACGCATCTCC
Source organism: Heterochromis multidens (assembly GCA_015108495.1). Taxonomy (NCBI): domain Eukaryota; kingdom Metazoa; phylum Chordata; class Actinopteri; order Cichliformes; family Cichlidae; genus Heterochromis; species Heterochromis multidens. Next base: position 15,385 of record VUQS01027450.1, on the reverse strand, counting down.
TAATTAGCGTCGAGCAGAACAGGAACGTCACCGCAGGAGGGAGTTAAGGCCAAGGAGAGGGCAGCACTACCGGGCATGTAATCACACTGCTGCTATACTGTGAGAAGCATGACAAGCGGGCAGTGTGCCAACTGTGTAATACAAGGCCCGAACACACGTAGCATGTAAACAAACACTCCACTGCTGACTGTGGAACAACCTGCACTCCTCCTTTTTCTCTGTTGATAAGTTGTTGTCTCTCCTGCGCTCTCTCTCACATGCTGTCGTCCCTTCTCGCTCTCTCTTTGAGTACTTCCTCCCAGCTCTTCATGGAAGTCTATTCATCTGGAACCACTTCAACCCCATTACAATAGAAAAGGGAGGATCTAAACAGAGCTCTGTGACTCATCTCTTATTTGGTACACTGTTTATTTGTACCCTCTGCTCCCAACATTACATTCAGCACATTTAGCAAAACTTTAGAACATCATTTTCTGTATGCTCGCCTCTTTGTTGTATTTCATTCATATCATTATGGTATTTTTTAAAAAAATCACTTGCTTTCTTGCAGAGCATTTGAAAAAATACTGAAAGCATGTTTGGCATGTATTCCTAATATAAAGCTAAAGCCAGGGAGCAACTGGCACTTTTAAGCCAGCTAATCTGAGAAAAGTAAGTGTCATATTCTGACACTCGCCTGTAAGGTTTTCTTGGGCAGACAACTGTTGGTTTGTGAACAGGTTAAACAAAATATGAAGTGTTTATTAGGCTTTTTATGAAGGTATGCTAGCCGATTCTTCCTGCCACATGCTAATCACATCTGGGTCTAGTTTCACAAGAGTGTTCTCAATCAAACCAAGTCACTCTTACTACTTACTGTTTTGTCATTGGTTTGACTTTTCCACACGTTATAGCCTGTGAGAAATATACTGCAGTAGATTATCAGGTCCCAATGTAGCTCTCTTCAGTGGAAAGTGGTTAAAGCCTTTGACAGACAGTGTATGAACTGTGGGCATGCACAAAGTGATGCTAATATTTACAAGAACACTCCTCTATAATAGGCCCATTCTGGCATTTTGTTTTTGAGGTGAGTGACAAGAGGTGAGTGGAGAAGAAGTGTTCAGTGCATCACATGAAGTCCTTCCGTAGTCTGAGCCTCTAGCAGCATAGCTAAGGGATGGTTCAGGGTCACCTGATCCAGCCCTAACTATAAGCTTTATCAAAAAGGAAAGTTTGGAGGCTAATCTTTCTCCCGAATCCAAACTGGGAGCTAGTTCTACAGAAGAGGGACCTGACAGCTGAAGGCTCTGCCTCCCATTCTACTTTGAAAAACTATAGGAACCACCAGTAAGCCTACAATCTGAGATCGAAGTGCTCTATTGGGACAACATGGTAAAATGAAGTCTTCAAGATATGATGGGACCTGATCATTCAAGACTTTTTATGAGAGGAGAAAGATTTTTCATTCAATTCTGGATTTAACAGGGAGCCAGTGAAGAGAAGCCAACAAGGGGGAAATATGATATATATTGTTCCTGTTAGTACTTTCGCTTTAGCCTTTTGGATTAAGTTGAGGCTTTTAAGGGAACTTTTAGAATAAACTGGTAATAATAAATTACAGTAGTCCAGCTCATATAGAGCTCATTCTCACTTCTGTCTGTACATTCAATAGATACAAAGTTGCTAAAGAGGTCTTAATCTTCTAACAGTCACCAGATCACCAGTGAACAACTAGGGTGGGGTTAGGGTTTGGCTGCATGTGAGTGGCATGCTCAAGCATAAGCATGCATAATTTCAGACACTAGTATATGTTACTTTTAGAATCAACTAACTGACATGCATTTTGGCCACAGAGTACTTAAGTTATAAGATTTCCTTTTGGGTATTCCAAATAGTTTAAAATTCCATAGAAAGGGGAACATTTGAGCCTGACCCTAGACCTACCCCTAAACCTAAAAAGGTAGTTGGCAACCTAGCAAGAAAATTACTAAGTTTGCAAAATAGTGCTGCAGTATCATGCGCTGCTAACATAGCTTTAAAAAAGCTAAGATATAAAAAGAAAGCAGACTAAATGTGCCTGATGTGCTGTCTCTCTCAGCCAACTTTCACAATACCTTCTCAGTACATGTTGTAGCTCTATCCTCCCCTCTTTGTTAATTCCCTCTGTCCTACCTTTGCTGAAATAGCTCTTCCGGATGACGTCCAGGTGCTTGGGCCTGTCCTCAATGGTGAAGTACCGCTGGTGGTGGATATCTGGGGTGCGGAGCAGCTCTCTGGGCCCTGCTGGCTTCACCTGCTCTGCCTTCAGGGCAATGGCTTGCTCTAGCAGACCCAGGTTCCCTCGGGTCATGTCGAACATCTCTGACTCGTCCGTCACTGCAGAGCGCTGCGACAGGCTGTCTTCATCATCGCACTCGTCATCTCCATCCACATCGTCAAAGTCTTTGTCCTCTGACTTATCCGATCGCACCTCGATAATGTCAGGAGAGGCTGAGGATGAAGCTTTGTGGATTTTGTAGTTCTCCCCTCTGGGAATAGGGAAGTAGTCCTCCAGTGGACTGGCCCTGTGGGAGCTGTAGCTTAAAGGAGGGCTGGCCTTGTAGTTATGAAGTGAGCTAGGCTTATGAGAGTTATCTAGTGGACTGGCTCTGTTCTCAAAGGGACTTGCCCTGTGTGAGTTGTAGTCCTCCAGAGGACTGGCCCTGTGGTCTTCAGCCTTGATGTGTGTTCCCTGAGCTGCTGCGGTGCTGGTGATGGTGCGGATGGCAGTTGGCACATCAGAAATGGGAAAAACATGGTCCCTGTGCTCCTCATCATCATCTGTTGGTGTGCCCTGACTCTGCTGCACTGGCACTACTATCGCTTCTTTTTCATTGTCTTCACCTTTGAACTGTTCACACTGGTCACCTTCAGTCAGATACTCTCGGCTCACATGGTTGCTCACGTCTTCATGCACCCCTTGCTCATCCTCCACGTCAGCTGCCTCCCTCTGCAGAGCAGATGACTCCTCCAGTGCTTGAACTCCGTGTGCCACCTCCTCGTCTTTCTCTCCCCCTTCATTCATGTCCGTCTCCTGCTCATCCTTTACTTCTTCACCCTGTTTAACTGCCACGGTGACATCCTTCTCAGTCTCCATAGCAACAGTCTGCTGAATGGCCACACTTGGAGCATTGTTGTTGTTGACTCGGCCCAGGTGGAGGAGAGAGTTGGCCACCTCTTCAGTGCTCTGTGAGGGAGAGTGACACTCCTCGGCTGCAGGTGCCGCTGCTCTGAGCTCAGGCTCGATGATCACACACTCCTCTTCTGTCAGAACAAAGATGAAGAGGTCAGAACAGAGACACAGAGGAAAGTGTGAGTCATGCAGTGACTTCAGGCTGTTGTCAGCAATATCTTTACCATCACTTGCATCACTTTTATGCCTGCTAAGTCATTCACTGTGTACTCAGAGTGACATAAAAACAACCTATTGTCACAAATCTATAGATGTAAAGCAGTTTGTTGACAGAGAAAGAAACTCACTGACAAAGTTATAGTGCTCCTAGTGGTTCCTAATTTTAAAATATATACCACCAACAAGAGCAAAAAGAGTTTCTCTTTTGATAAATGATTATGTTAAGACACGCACACTGGTAAAGATTAAAATTAATCTGAATGAATTAATCAAAACAAACCTTAATTAAAAAGGCATATTTTTTACAGGTGTTAAAGGAGAATTCCATCAATTTTTTCACACTTATTTAGAAGAAGTGTTTTTCAAAGTTAGAAAAAACTACCCTGGTGAGATGTCATATAGGCTTAAAAAATTGAGCATAGCTTTAGTTCAGGCAGGCTTAGCTTATACCCTTCTACAAACCCAAATGGCTTTAAGCTGATTCTGCAAGCTACTTTGCAACCAACCTCCATCCCAGCTCCTCCTTTCATGGTGTATCTCACTTAATGTCATATCTATTGTCACTGATACCTGCTCTCTATTGTGCTGGAGATCTTGCTGCTGCTCAGTAGAGCCAACACAGCCATACCATGAAATATACATTTCTGCAAATGGAAATATCAGTCTTCTTTGACTATAGTGGTCCTGACTGAAATGAAGAAGCAGGTAGTAATGAAGCTGAATGGGGTCTAATTAAAAGACACTCTTGTGGGAAATGTAGGATCCAGCAATTTGGGAGGTTGACCCATCCAAGAATTACAATCAGGATATCTTGGCCTTAAGCTGCTTCAATATTGAAATATGATGAAAATGTGCTCCTTCAATGCCATGGTTATTTTTCATTACACTCATTACCCCTCTTTGTTACCAGGAAGCTAAGTTTTATACCTTCATCAGCTGCAAAGTTCTCCTCCTTCTGATACGTCTCTTCCTCTTCTTTCTGTTGTGTCTTCTCCTTCTGTCCATTTGTCTGTCCGTCCTGTGTGAGTTCTGTTATTTCCTCTCTCTCTTCCTCCACACCTGTGTCTGTCTCCTCCACTTCCTCTTCCACCTCGGCTCCTTCTGTTTTCTCTCCGTCTTTCTCTCCCTCGCCCTCAGCCTCACTGCTGGCATCACTCTCTGCACTGAAGCCCTCATCTAGGGCTAGTTTCAGGGGGTAGGACTTCCTCTTTGAGGCAGGCCGTTCTGTTTCCTGTTCTTGCTCCTGCTCTGTCTCTGCTTCGTCTAGACGGCGCTTTCTTGCTATGGGACAACCCAAAATGCTAGTGAGGGGGAAAAGGAGGAGACAAAGAGAAAAGGGAGAGAATAGAATCAAGAATATGAAGCTGGGTTTTAAGTGAAACCACACTCTAACATGTCTAACATAACCACAGCAGAGGAAGGCAGGGTGTTTTCTTAACATGAAAAAGGATGGAGCCACACTTTTATTATGAGTCAACACGCCTGAGGGGGGCGCCATGCTAGCTCACTCAGATATCACAACCAATCTCAGCCAATTGAGTGGAACGTTTAATGAACAACTCGTATGGAGAGGCGGGCAGGCAAGCCAGCAGAGGGTGAAATCCAATAAACTCCTTCTTACGCTCACCTGGGAGACGCTGAGGGAGTCTGAGGGACGATCTATAAACAAAGTGCATCTCAAAATTGCCTGCTGAACAAATACACATGTAAACAGATAGCTAATATCTGCCCCTCAATAAAGAGGAGTCACAAGCCAGTGAGCTGCCCCGAGTCTCCCAGGATCTCCCTGGGCAAACGACAAAGACGATGAATGGAGGGAAGGGGAATGAGGCTGGAATAACACCTGAAGAAATCACATTTCACCACTGCCCACTGAAAGGTTTATTACTTAGGTTTAGATTTAGATGCTCTGGGAGTCTGGTAGGTGATATAATGAATGTGATCTATTTGCAATCTGATTCGGCCAGTATCTTCAGAACTCATTCATATTGTCTACATCTGCAATTTATTTTTTTCTATTTTTTATTTCTATTTTTATTTAATAAAAAATAAGAAGGAATTATAAGGATAATAAAGAGTGGGGGAACGAGATCAATTTTAGGATTGGAAGATGATTAAGTGAAAGCAGAAAAATGTATTTTTCTGGACTTCCCTCTAATCTTTTTGTCTTGTCAATTATTCAGAAATACTCTTTTGTTGAAGCTGATCTTGATTTCTTTTGATCTGAATCTAAATAATTTACTCTCCACTACATCCTTCTTCATCACCACTGTAACTTTAAAGAGGACCATTTTGCTCATTACCACCTGTTCTGTGACTGGACTACAGTAGTTTTGCACTATTAACACTGCAAAACTAAAAAAGCTTCGCTTACCTCAGGTAAACAAGTGGAAACACGGGGTAACATCTAGCCTGGCAGTGTCCACAGATAAGTAATTAAGTTGATAAGACCTTTAAAGGAGCTTATCAACTTAATTAATCATTAAGTTAATCATTAACTTAATTAATCATTAAGCTCATTAATCAAGAAATCATGTGTTTGTCTGTCATCTGAATGGCACTGTTTCCTGGCAAGGAGATATTACATTTTAGAGTATTGTTGTCACGGTGGGGATGCAAGGAAGCCACTACAACCTTCCAAAGTAAGAGTCCAGAACAAAAGTCTACCAAGACCACTTCTTCACATTGTGGTTTCAGTGCTGTTTGGAAGATTTTGTTGGATAGAGCCATGGCTAGCTATGGATAGAGCCTAGCTGTTTCACTTAATTCTATTCTTTATGCTAAGCTACACAAGCCAGCTGCTGGCTTGAGCTTCATAATTAGCACACAGATATAAAAGTGCTATTGATCTTCTCATCTAACCCTCAGCATTACAGTGAGTAATGCTGAACTGTTCCTTTAAAAGCACAAAGCAGATGATATGGGACAGAGGACAGAGAGGACAGACAAGACTGGCACGAAGGACAGAGAGACAGAGAGACAGAGGGTGGGGTTTTTAATCTGCCCTACCTTCTGTGTCGTGAGTATCTCCCACTGATATGGCCAGAGCCATTGCATCCAGGGGTGGGGCAGCTGGATGGGATGGATGGAGGTTAGAGATATGTTTAAGACACGGGTGCATTTTAGTCCCTGTGCAGTAGCAATGATAAACACAGGCAGTAAATAAAAAAGAAGAGGTCAATTAAAATAAACAAAGTAAAGTGAAGCACAGACATGCAATCTGAGCATACATGACACACAAATGCATGTGCACAAAGATACGCCCCCTCTCTTCCACCAGACACACATAATGCATGAATGCAGGTGGCATCAAGCAGGAGAAAACATAATATTCTATGTCATACATCAACCCTGGCCTATATCCTGTTACTATGAGAGATAAGGATCAGCCGAGGCCTGCTGTAATTTCCCCTGCTCTGCTCTCTTCACCAGTCATCATCATCAGTTCTCGCTCACTCCATTTTCTTTCTCTCTCTCTCTCTCTCCTTTGATTCAGGTTGCTATGACCCCTCAGGATGGCTCATTTCAATTCTCATTAACTTCCCCCAGCAATTGCCCTTTATTACTCCAATTATCCTTATTATTAATTTCACTTATTAAAAAATGCTGCATTTGCATTTTAAATCAGCCACTCTCTGGCCTCTTTTTTTTTTCTTAATCCCAAAACCTCAAGTATTTTTTTGGAGTGCTGAATAGAGATCAATGCTCGGAGGTGAAGTGTGACAAAATGAGAGAGGATGAAAAAATCATTTAGGGCAAGGAAGGGTGATGATTGGCTTTGTGGACCCTGAAAGCTGGTCCCTGGGTGGGAAATTATGGAGAGGAGGTAAGGGCAGGAGAAAAAAACCAAATAATAGCCCTTCACAAGCCTCTCTTCTTGTGCTGTATCTTTTGATCAGACAGCAAAAAGATCATACACTTTTTTCATCGCATGTATTGTATGTGTTCGTAGCAGGAAATAGCAAAAGGCTGCAAGAAATCAATAGCAGCCTGTTGGAGGCACTGACCACGAACTGAGAAATGCTGATAATGAGTAACAGAAAAAGAATAATATACAGCGTCATCTAAAGAAGCACCGCTATTGAGTGTATGAGTGCCAGGGTGGGGGTGAAGGGGATGAGGGGTGGGGGTGGGGGTTTGGCGGCACATATAAAAGAACTTTATGAAAGGGATTTGCACGAAGATGAAGGTGTTTCCTTACCTCAGCTCTTGTCCTACAAGCTCAATAGGAACTGAGAGAAGGGAAGGGGGGTCACGGGGAGGGAGAACAAAGGTGAACAACTGCTCAGAACGCTGCGCTGCTAAGAGAAACTCAGATCAATAAATCACAAATGCATACGAATCCCATGAGGATTCCTCATAGAGGCTTACACACACACACACACACACACACACACTGTAAGCCTAAATCAGCCAAACTGCACAGCACTGTTCAGAAAAAGTGACAATTATATGCAGACTTCAGCAATAAAACATGATTAATTGTTACACTTTAGTTACCATAATTGGGGAAAAGAAATTAAAAGGAAAACTGCCTTCATCAGGAGAAAACAGCACTTCTTTCAGGGCCAACTTATAGTAATTGCCTTCAAAACATAAATCAAGCTCTGCTCCCCCCAAGAGCACGCGCACACATGCTGGCTGTGGGCATCGATTGGGAGTTGAGCGATAGAATGAGTTTTTGGAGAAATATCCTATTTTCATTTGAAGCCAAAATGAAAAAACAATAGGATCCTGGAGAATTCAGTTTGGCCTCCGATATCACATGCATTAATCACATGTCAGAAAGAGCCTGGGTATCAAGATATACTAAGAGCACTAAGGCAAACACACACGCACGCACACACACACAAGTTGTTGATTACTTGTTTGTGTGTGTGTGTGTGTGTGTGTGTGTGTGCACACACGCGCATGCGTGTGTGTGTGTGTGTGTGTGTGTGTGTGTGTGAGAGAGAGAGAGAGAGATAGAGAGCAGTTT
>VUQS01027432.1:15592-25822 GCA_015108495.1 Heterochromis multidens | reverse complement strand
CACCCAGCCGGCCTGTTTTCCTGCTGCTCGGGAAGTGCTGGGGGAGAGCTAACGGTGGCTAAGCTACCTTGGCCCGCACCGACTACAGGGGCCTGGCTAGCTACGGGATTTTCTAAGGTGCGGAGACGAGTCTCCAGTTCACTGAGCCTGGCCTCCAGAGCTGCAAACAAGCTACATTTATTACAGGTATCATTATTACTAAAGGAGGCCGAGGCGTAACTAAACATCTTACACACTGAGCAGGAAAGTGCAGGTGAAGAAGCCATGCTGCTAGTGACTCAGCTACGAGCTAAGCTAAGCTAGCGAATCACTAAAGGCAAAATGAATAAACACTGTGAATAAAATCAGCAGGTGATTCAGCAGAGAGAGCTTTAGATAAAACACGTGAAGATTACACTATGAAATAAGTGTTTATCTAGAGGTTTTTAATTAAACAGGCTACACAGATAAGCTACACAAACACCGCAGTGTTGCAACAGGAACAGGAAGTGATACAATACCGCAACAGGAACCACACCCGTCCTGTATAAGATAAGTAAGGATTATTTTGAATTGTGAATCATGAAACCATTCTAATAGAGTCTAAGAATAAATCAACAACAGTCACCTCAAGATGCTTTATATTATAAGGTAAAGACCCTACAATAATAAAGAGAAAACCCCAAAAATCAGATGACCCCCTATGAGCAAACACTTGGCGACAGTGGGAAGAAAAAACTCCCTTTAAACAGGAAGAAACCTCCCGCAGAACCAGGCTCAGGGAGGGGCAGCCATCTTAGATTCTACTTTTGAATACCCTAGGAACCACAAGTAAGCAAGCAGTCTGAGAGTGAAGTGCTCTATTGGAGTTATATGGTACTGTGGGGTCTTTAAAATAAGATGGGGCCTTTAAATTCAGTTCTGGATTTAACAGGGAGCCAATGAAGAGAAGCCAGTATGGGAGAAATATACACTCTCTTTCTAGTCCCTGTCAGTACTCTCGCTGCAGCATTCAATAATAACAATAAAAATAATATGGAGCTGGAAATGAGCAGAATATGTGCTCTTTTAAAGGCTGAGACCTTTGTATATCTAAACACACAATTTCTGTGGTGTGGTGTAAGATTGACAATAAAACAGTAAATTCCATTTCCATCTGTTTTTCATACAGTTAGGTCCATAAGTTTTGGACAGTGATGCAGTTTTTTATATTTTTTGTCTTCGGAGACCAACATAGTGGCCTTAGAATCAAACTGTTCTTCTTCTGGGGTGGAATGATTGTACAGCATTTATCTGTAATAAGTTTAAAAAACATATACATACAGGCTCAAATCTAAACATACACCCCCACTAATATTTGGTTAAATGTCCTTTAGCAAGTTGTGCCTCGACCAGATGCTTTTGGTAGCCATCAACAAGTTTCTGGCATAATTCTGGCTGGATATTTGATCACTCTTCTTGGAAGAATTGCCAAGAAGAGTGCCTTGAGGCAACTGTTGTTGTGATTTGGCACTATATAAATTGAATTCAATTGAGGTTATTTAAATTGGTTGGTTTCCTGCATGGACCTGGATTTTAAGCATAGTCCACAAATTTTCAATAGGGTTGAGGTCTTTGAGAAGGCCATTCCAGAGAGTTAATGTTAGCCTGCTTTATCCATTCCAAAACCAGCTTTGATGTGTGTTTGGGATAACTGTCTTGTTGGAACACCCAACTGTGTCCAAGTTTCATCCAAATTCATCATTTGAGGCGAAGTTGAAAAATTTGGAGATAGTCCTCCTAGTCACTTTGTACAATGTACCAGTATCACTGGCAGCAAAACAGGCCCAGAATGTGATGCTACCACCACCACGTTTGACACTTAGTACAGTGCTCTTAGGTTTAAAATCCTCATCTTTAGTCCTTCAAATATACCTCTTGTCATTGTGGTCAAATAGCTCAATTTTTGTCGCATCTGACTGTTAGACTTATGACTTGTCCATGTGGGCAGCTGCAAATTTCAGTCAAGCTTGAATTTGTCGATTTTGGAGCAGGGGCTTCTTTCTTGGTCAGCACCTTGGCAGTCTTGAGCCTTGGTGGTTCCTGGGTTTTCCTGAACATCCTAACCAACTTCCTCTCATCTGAGGGGTACAGTTTGGATCTTCTTCCAGACCGTAACAAATCGGTGACACATCAGAATAAGTTGTACTTAACATACAATTGTTAAAAGACATTACAGAACCTTCAACAGCACTTATTAAAAGATTTAAATGGATGTGTGTATATTTTTGAGCCTGTATTTATAATTCAAACTTGTGTACCCAATACTTGTTTTTAAAGTCATTAAAGATCATTCCACTCCGGAAAAAGAACAGTTCAAAGAAATCATTAAAAGCCCCAAATTACCATGACATTTATGCCCATGATGAGTGTATGTAAACTTCTTACCACAACTGTCTATATGAAGTATGTCAGTGTTGATCCAATAGTGTTATAATTCTGACAATTCAGTTTAAAGTGCTAATTGAATGAAAACTATTAAAGTGTCTGTACCTATTCTGAACATTCTTTTATGATACAAGGAGGAAAGATGTGAGCCAGTTAAAATTCTCTAACGTAAAATGCAGAAATATCTCAGATTTTTAAAAAAAAGCATATCATGTGTATTGCATTAAGTTATTCAGTCTGACTTTGACTTTACTTTTTGCCATACAATTACACACTGTGTGTACAGGTGACTGTGTGTGTGCATGTGTGCTTTTTCTTTACAACATAAACATGCTGTTTATCCTCGGAGATGTGATGGCAACAAACAAGTAGTCTAACTAGCCTCCATCCAGCAAAAGAAAAAGAATCACATGGAAGAACTGTGGAGTGTGTGATTGTATACCTGAGCACTCCTTCTTTTTCAGATTTATTTGTGTTGATCAACTGCACAAACACATTCTTTTATACCTGTGTTGTTTGACTTATTTTCACTTTTTATTCTCATCAGCAGCTCCTCTGAAAGTCGGCTTTTCCTTTTAACAAGTGTTGTCTGTGCAGCCACTCACTGCCCCCCCGTTACGATGAACACAGTGGAGTTTATTATGAAACAAGCCTCTAACTGAATTTCTATCCTGGGAGAGTATCTACACGTCAGGATGTCACTAGGCTTCATGACGCATGTCTATGTTTACACTGCTTTGCTAATTTGACAAACTAATAAGGGATTAAGCCCCTCTGGCTGTGTTCATGGCAGTGAGGGAATATGCCACCTAAGTGTGACAGTGTGGCTCATTTCTGAGAGTTTCACAGTTTTTGAATGGAGCATTGGAGTTCTGTGGGCTTCTCAAACATACCAGTGTGTATGTTGAACTCATTGTTAGTTTTGTGAAGTGACAACACCTCTAGGGATTAGTAGGGTATATTGTAACTTAGGGTGTGACAATATACTGGTACTAATTCAAACTGAAAAATTGATAATGCAATAAAAATATGCTTGTGTGTAGTTTGGGTTTCGGACACTTTCCAGTTTAGGTTGGGTCTCTTTCAGTCCCTACTTTCCTATAGCCTCATTTTATTTACACAGCTAATGGTTGATTAAAGTGAGGCGCTGTTTCTGTTTCTGTTGCTGTGGAAACTTCTCTCACTTCACACAACAGACTAACACACTCACACAAATGCAGTTAGGTTGATATTGTTGAGTCAAGCTCTGCCCTGCACCTTGACTAACAGGTGCCTCTACAGTTTGGTGCTCTGCCGTATCAAGTCTATTTTGGCTTTCTATTTATTTATTCCTCCTTTTGTGCCAAGGAAACAAATAATTCTTCATAATAAAAGGCTGAAAGCAGTCAGAGAGGCCGATATCGGTTGATTTTTAGACTATATATTTGTACATCTCTAATGGATTGATGTAAAATTTGTTCTTGACATTCTAGTGCACAGAGGATGAACTGTATTGACTGGTGATTTCCTCTAATGCAATCATCGGGTTGTGTACAGTTGTCTGCAATGCTGATGACATTCCTAAATGTAATACCTGCTTAACATTAGCAAGTTATTATAAATTGTCCTCGTGAGCATGTTATCAGACTGACTCCAAACACTTCGAACAACCTCGCAGTGCCAACTGTGAGTGACTGTATATAAAAGATGGATGTATCCACCTGAGGTCAACCATTGGTTTCTGGACTCTGCATTTTGAAGCCAGTGTTCTGGCTGCGCCGTGTTTGTTATTTGGGACCAGAAGTTACTATATTTGGATGAGAGGGTGAAGTGCTTACTAAATTTAGCTATCAGCTAAAGCTAGCAATCTGTATCCATTAACTATACAGGTGCATCACACAAACACAAATGCCTGCTAATTGCTGCTAAGCAACAAACTAATATATGCAAGAATTTCACCATCAAAACTGAAGCACAAACTTCTTAGATGGTCTGCACCAGACAGCAGGTTACAATATTTCTTCGATAATTCCATTAAAATGCTTCAAAAGGTGCTAACAGAGCAAACACAGAGGTCTAATTCAGTGATTCAAATTAGCGGAGGTGAGGCCCAGCATAGCACAGTACATCTGCACACCTCTCAATTAAAGTGACCACACCGCTTTAACTTACAACTTAGCTTTAAGCTTTAATAAGTCCCAAACCAATGAATTCACCCCCATACAGCTGTTATAAGGGGGGGGTAATTAGTTGTAGAGACCAAATCCATGCTTGTACCAGGCTGTTCGTCCTTGAAGTTGGGCATTTTAACATGAGCATCCATAGGGATTGACTCCCTTTTACAGCCAGTTATGTTATTCCAGTTATTTTCATTCTATTCATGTTCCCCTTTGACATCCATGTTACCTCACCTGCATGACTCTAGGCCCATCAGTTTGAGAACCACTTAGTCTGATCTACACAATAACATGAGACTGTTGTTTTCTACTCTGGAAGAGATCTCACTTTCAAATTTTCAGCACTAGTGGGCACTCACTCAGAGTGAATGTTGAACCCAGTTAAAAGTACTTCTATTCAAATAGATAAGAGGGCTGCATTCTTTAGGACACTGTTTGTTTGGATAAGGCCTTAGTGTGAACTGAGATCCTTCACATGATGAATGTGACCAAGTTGAAAACTTTAGCTCATGTACAGATTGCCACAAACTGCCAGTCAAACTGTGATGAATACATTTTGCCAGGATAGGTATTTGAGTTGTGTGTGTGCATGTCACTTTTCACTTCACTTATCTCTCAGAGGTATTGACAGCAGCGAACGGAGATGGAGAGCTTAACATGTTTCTCAGAAAAACAGGAGAGAGGGAGCCATCACTCTTCTCTTCTCACCACACGTTTTTTTCCCCCTCCTTCCTCCTCCTCCTCACCCACGCTGCTCTCTTACGCTGAAGATGTAAGTGCCTTAGACAGATGTCTGCTGCTTCTTGTCTAAAACCCTCAACATGAGCTGCTGAGCTCGGCAAACTCTAATTAAGATCAATATTTCAATTTTTAGTAAAAGCGCATGAGATGGAGAGAAGACAGGGAGAGAAATCATCTGTCCACGAAGACAAAAAGAAAGGTCAACTGTGATCCTTCATCGGGTGTGTGTTTGTGTGAGAGTGTGTGTTGGAGACTTGATAAGAACTGGCTTGTGAAAAAATGTTCAAGTGTTCTAAAAAATCCTTTTTTTTTTTTTTCCTCTGAGGTTTTGCTGTTTAGTTTAAGTTTGTAACTGGTTACTATACCAGCATCATCACTGGATGGACTGACAGGCTGAAATGTCAAAAGGGAAAGTTGTTTGGTTGCTCTTGTAAGATTACAGGAACAAGCCAGATAGATTATAAGACATAAACAGGCATATGAATATACAGAATACTAAAATATATTCCCATTGTACATTAGTTTAGACAGAGACAGAAGGACATAGAATCTTGAGCTATAGTAGCACATGCACTGCAGCCTTGACAGTACCCTAGTTATTGCTAAAGACGTGCCTGTTCCAGTCAAACTGGACATTAAAAGTAAAATGTCACCTCCCTAACACAAGTCTGCATCATGTTGAATGCATGTAAGAAAAGCACAGGTAATTGTCCAGTGAATTCACAATGAGCAACTGTAACAAAATATTTTAAGTATCTCCTGTCCTGACCTTGTTCCCCCGGGACAGTCCGATGTTCAGGTGTGAAAACAGCCCTGGATAGAAATCTATGGGAAACAGGTCCCACAGAAACAGCTGAAACAGGAAACATATGAGCCAGTCAGCTTGTTGACACATGTGCACCAATATGACAGTTTGACAGTGTGACTGTGTGGTAATTAAAGATAATTGTACTTGTCTTTCTTGGCCTACTATATCCATAACATGAATTAGAATTGAAATAGCATTTGCTCTGGTGGGATGAGCAGAGACATTGTTTGTTTCAATGCCATAAACTGTATATAAAAGATGGACATGATCATTGTGACATCACCCAATTTTTTTGGGCTCTGCTTTTGGAAGCCTCAGCATTAACATTCTGGCAGCTGCTGTGTTGATTTTATTTATTTTTTATTTTTTTGGAGACAGACTTTACCATATTGAGACAATAGGGTGGAGTGCTAAGTTATCAGCTAACAGTAGCGAACTGCATCCTCAAATTGGCAGACAGCGTGACTAGCAGAGAGCGATCGGCATACCTGTCAATCAAAGTGTTTATGGCCCGAACTCCATAAGAAAATTCACCTACTGTACATTTTTTATGAAGGGGGTAACTATTCATAAAATCCAAAAACATTTTTGTATCTTTTGTAACAAAAGCGTTCATTTTTTTTAACAACATCAAAGTTAGTGAGATTTTGACAGCGATTTTTTGTTATGCAACTGTATTGTTTATAAGGCTGGGGAAACCTGCAGCTGAGACTCAAGAAGTCACTGGTAAGAGTGATGAAACATTTCTCCTCCTGAAAACGCTGGGTCCAGATGAATATAATCAACTTTCTGGGATTTCCTTACCTGGAATTTTGAGCATGCATCACAACATGTCAATAAAGTGCCACAATCTTCCCAGGAGTGAACATCCCAGCAAATCTGCAACAGAATGGCTGAAAAAGAAAAGAATCAACGTGTTGCAATTTCCAAAGTCCAGACCTCAACCTGATTGAAATGCTGTGATGTGATCTTAAGAGAGCTGTGCATAAATGAATGACCACAAACTTCAATGAACTGAAGCAATGTTATAAAGAGTGGGCCAAAATTCCTCCACAATGATGTGAGACTAATAAAGTCATACAGAAAACAATTACTTCAAGTTACTGCTGCTAAAGGTGGTTTTTACAAGCTACTGAATCACTTAGTTTTTCACAGGACTGCATACAGTCCAATGAAAACTTTCTTTTTCACGTGACTGTATCTCACTATTGATATACACTATATTGCCAAAAGTATTCGTTCGTCTGTCTTCACACACATATGAACTTGAGTGACATCACATTCTTAACCCATAGGATTTAATATGATGTCGGCCCACCCTTTGCAGTTATAACAGCTTCAACTCTTCTGGGAAGGCTTTTCACAAGGTTTAGGAGTGTTTATGGGAATTTTTGACCATTCTTCTAGAATTGCATTTGTGAGGTCAGACACTGATGTTGCACGAGAAGGCCTGACTCACAGTCTCCACTCTAATTCATCCCAAAGGTGTTCTATTGGGTTGAGGTCAGGACTTGCTCATCCATGTCTTTATGGACCTTGCTTTGTGCACTGGTGCGCAGTCATGTTGGAACAGGAAGGGGCCATCCCCAAACTGTTCCCACAAACTTGGGAGCATGAAATTGTCCAAAATGTCTTGGTATGCTGAAGCATTAAGAGTTCCTTTCACTGGAACTAAGGGGCCGAGCCCAACTCCTGAAAAACAACCCCACACCATAATCCCACCTCTACCAAACTTTACACTTGGCACAATGCAGTCAGACAAGTACCGTTCTCCTGGCAACCACCAAACCCAGATCGTCCATCGGACTGCCAGATGGAAAAGATCATTCGTCACTCCAGAGAACACATCTCCACTGGAGTCCAGTGGCATCATGCTTTACACCACTGCATGGTGCTTTGCATTGTGCTTGGTGACGTAAGGCTTGGATGCAGCTGCTCGGCCATGGAAACCCATTCCATGAAGCTCTCTACACACTGTTCTTGAGCTAATCTGAAGGCTACATGAAGTTTGGAGGTCTGTAGCTATTGACTCTGCAGAAAGTTGCCGACCTCTGTGCACTATGCGCCTCAGCATCCGCTGACCCCGCTCAGTGACTTTACGTGGCCTACCACTTTGTGGCTGAGTTGCTGTCGTTCCCAATCACTTCCACTTTGTTATCATACCACTAACAGTTGACTGTGGAATATTTAGTTCTAGCCAACATTGACCCTCAAAGATACCAGTCACCTGCATTTCCCCCAGAAAACCTTCACTATAGGATTTAAGAAGTTGGCTTCACAAAACAAACAAACAAACAAACAAAAAAGTAATTTAAACTTGAGAAAGGGGAGCTCTATTTTTAGAGCACAGTACTACGAAAATATAACAGCTCCACTTAATCTTATGCTAAAAGCACTTTATAAAATTGTGGTTTTTCACATTTTGTAATAAATCAATGATTTTTTTTTTGTTTAGAAAGCTAAGCGTACTTGTATTCAATATTTACATGTACTTTTTTTTTGTTTTGTCATAGGCCTGTGCTCCATACGCCTCACTGCTACAATTATAATGATTTTATTGACATTTAAAAGTGACGAGTATCATTAATTGCTACAGGAGTCTATGGTATCACACAACTTGAAGGTAAAGTCCAATAAGTGTTTGGATTTGCCAAAACAGAAGTGTTCTTTACTTTGAATAATCAAGTACAAATTGTAAATGAAACAAGTGCAGAACTTTACTCCTCAGTATTTTGACAAAAAGTACACATAACTCAATATAAATACGTAAACTTCAAATGCACTTTGTGTTTACAGTGTTCCAGTTAGCAAATTTCCACTCCTTTTGACCCTTTTAGCTGAATGTTTTTGAACGAGTATTTTCCACAGGAAAACAAGAATTTCTGTTGCCTCAAAGTTTCAGTGGTCATCACCTATGGATTGCTTAGTGTGCTGAGTTCACTCAGTCGTTCTGACAGCAGGCATAATAAATCTGTGCATGCTGGTGGGAACAGTTGCACTGTGTGGTTTGTCAGGTCTTTCTAGGAGTGTCCCCTGATTCAGTGATGTCACCATGTTTTCAAGTCTCACACTCTGGTGAGTTAAATGACTTAAAATTCAGAGCCAAGTCACAGCAAAACAGAAGTGTGTTGCTAACTGTTCTCTTTTCAGCTTAGATTTGGTGTTGTCACATGTTCTGCTTCTTTGAGACCCTTTTATGACTGTGGGGGACAAACCTCATTTCTATACAGGCCAGTCCTAAAGTAAGCCTCCCTGTTAACTTCGCTCTTCAGCGCGCATGCATGCGTGCGTGTGTGTCACATCCTATCCCTGCACAATTAAATCTGATTCCTCCGCAGCGGCATTAGTGACAAAACCCCTGGAGGCCTCAGATAACCCTGAGCCACCTCCTGGAGCTGGTCTGGGTGCTGGCTACCTTGGCTCAAAGTGATCCTTGTCGATCCTCCACCTTGCTGATGTCCGTTTTGCTTAAATCGGTAGAACTGCACTTGCAGCGAAGTCCCAGTATGCAAAGACACAATGAAAACCCTGACTTCAAAAATTTATGTCTCAAGCCCTCGGCCGCAGACACTCCCCTTCCCCTGACAATGAATGGACACAGCAGATCTTCTTAAATGCGTTATTTCTATGCAGACTGCTTAGCTTGGCGTTTAAGGGCCAGCTCCTGCTTATTAGATAAAAAAAAAAAAAACCCTCTAATAATGACTTAGCGCACCTAAACTTAAAATACCTTGATATGATTTCCGTCCCTTCATCTCACACTCTTCTTTTCATCCTTGCCAGCATATTTGAGGCAGAGGGGGCGCGTATTTCATGACCACTTCGGACTGGAAGTTAAGCTCAGCAGCTGTGCAAGGTTTTCCTATTCATGTCTGACCAAGTTAAACTTACTGCCACCTGTTTTTTTCCCGCAGATATGCACTTTCTTCCGCAGATATATCACTCAGTTTTCGGTGAGATGGTACCCCGGGGTGCGGCCGCTGCTGAAGACACTAAACGGGTCAGGTGCAGTGATGTCCCTGTTTAAATCCTGTTCCAATGATACTTATCGACATTCTGCTCAAGCTTCTACATCCCCCCCCCTTCTAGACAAAAAAAAAAAAAAAGGAGGGGTTTATG
>VUQS01027423.1:1765-13462 GCA_015108495.1 Heterochromis multidens | reverse complement strand
CTTGCTCACAGGGGATCGTCTGATTGTTGGGGTTTTCTCTTCTCTCTGTATTATTGTAGGGTTTTTACCTTACGATATAAAGCGGCTTGAGGCGACTTTTGTTGTGATTTGGCGCTATATAAATAAAATTGAATTGAATTGAATTGAATGCCACTCCAGACCTCCCTCATGTTGTTTTGTTGGGGTTTCCACTCTGATGTCCTGTTGGCAGCCATGAAGGCCCTCTTCTTCCTGTTGAGGAGTGCTTTGATGTCCTTTGTTACCCATGGCTTGTTGTTTGGATAACAGTTCACAGTCTCTGTTGGAATTATTGTCAGTGCAGAAATTATGTAGTCTGTCATTAATTCTGTGAAGCCATCAATATCCCCTCAGTACAACTCACAGAGTGCTTGCCAGTTAGTCATCTTAAAACAGCCCTGCAGAAACACAAAAGCATCCTCTGACTTTCTCCTCACTGTCCTAGAGGTCACAGGCTGTCTCTTGACTAGAGGGGCATAGCGTGGGGTAAAGTGGGGGGAGGGGAGAGGAAATGTATGCATCCTTAACGTTTCCATACAGCAGACCTATTGTTCTCTTCTCTGGTGGGACAGCTTACATACTGGGTGAAGGTGGTTAATGCGGTGTCCAAGGGGATGTGGTTGAAGTCCCCTGAGATAGCAATGAATGTACTCGGGTGTTGTGTCTGTAACTGGGCTATGGCAGAGTGGATAGTGTTAGATGCAGAAGTGGGGCTGGTTGAGGGAGGAATGCATACAGCCACTGTGATGACGTGAGAACTCATGGGGTAAATAATATGGTCCAGGATGATCTATATTTACAACGTTAACAATTTTCTGCATCATTACTCCAAAAGTGTTGCATTTTGCTGTTGTTTTTATATTCTTTATAGATCTCCGTCACCCATTCTTCTGATAATGTGCCTGATTGGAGTAGGGGATGCCCAACTGATCCATTTTGTGCAGAAGAAAAGTCAAATGATACATCCAATATCCCCTTTAATATGAAGGTACACGGGACCTGAAGCAGAAAGCCTGAGTTAACAGAGAAAGTTAACCACTGTGACGATACCTGTTATCTCTGTCCGGGGTTTTAGGTTTTGTCAACCCAGCTAACAGAGAGAAAGCATGGCCACGTCAAACTTGCTTCATAGTACATCCTCAGGATGCTTGGATCTGTTTCCCAATCCACTGTTTACTTCCCAGAATAATACATGGGAAAATTACTTGGAAGTTGCTGTCAGTTTAAGTTGATTTGAGATTTCATAGGTGGGTCATAGGTGGGTACATTCCAAATGGGATTCTTAGAAACTGGCTAACTGCAAGTTTTTTTGTTTTGTTTTTGTTTGCTCAAAATCATTTGTGAATCTAGTGTAACCACACCACCAGGAAAAATCTCAGTTTGAGTGTGAATCTACAAAGTAATATAGGTGACATCCTTTGTCAAATAGTGAAACTCCAAACTTCAAAGAGGACACATTCTGTTTTTCCTTATTTCCTGTCAGATACATGCTGTTATAATGGTGTGTGTTTATAGAAAACATAGCTTGAGTTTCAAATAATGATCTCAGAACATGTGCATGGCCCATGATGCCATGCTGTTGCCACGGTCTGCGTATGAGCTGAAAACCATTTGCAGAAGAAAAATTGACAAATATATTTAAGTAATGTTCATATTTGTATGGTTGTCTCATCTCCATGGTAACAGATGCAGGAGGAGAAACAGATGGAGAGGAGGAAGAAGATTGCAGTGGAGCTGTCTGACCTCGTGGTTTACTGCAGACCTGTCCCCTTCAACGAGGACAGTAAGGATCAGTGTCCCTTCATTTCTTTCACCTTTTTAAAACTGTTGCTGTATGCACTCTCATGTTTCACTTCCTCTTTAATTGGCAGAGATTGGGACGGAGCGAGCATGTTACCGGGACATGTCCTCCTTCCCGGAGACGAAGGCAGAGAAGTTTGCAACCCGTGGCCGAGGGAAACGCTTTCTGCAGTACAACCGTCGTCAGCTTTCCAGGATTTATCCCAGAGGACAGAGGCTGGACTCCTCCAACTATGACCCCCTGTCAATGTGGCTTTGCGGCTCCCAGCTGGTTGCACTCAATTTCCAGACCCCAGGTCAGTGTGTGGATGCATTACTATAGAGAACTTTTCTGTCCACAGTGTGAGTCCAAGACAGCATGGATGGATGGCAAGTTGTCAGGTTTTCCTTATCTCAGACACGAATTCATGTCTTTTCTCAGAGCAAGTTATCCCTATCCAATTAAACTCTTAATACAGAGCAGTGACCACCAGAAGGAGACATTGATACACTGTAATCTCTGTCTTACTTTAACAAGCTTATTCCCAGCACAATGACAGTTAACAGGACAGAAAAGCTCCTCTTTGTGTCTAAGAACAATAAGCGGCAATCTGTTCATATACTCAACCTGTGATAGCTCAGTAATAAATTAATGGTGCTAAACACAACCTAGAAACTTTTTCATTTCAGACTATCATTCTTTGACACTTCTGTTTGTAGATAAACCCATGCAGCTGAACCAAGCTTTGTTCATGCTCGGAGGTGGCAGTGGCTACGTTCCCCAGCCTGACATCATGAGGGATGACACTTTTGACCCTTTTGACAAGGACACGTTGCATGTGGAGCCAATCACCATCCAGTTACAGGTCAGACTAACTAAGCAGGATAGAGGGAGTTTGATTATAGAGCAAACAATCTTGAAAGAAAGCAAAGCAGCAATTCACATTGTCCAGGCTAACAGCTAAAGACCAGCTGCACCTTTGTTGTCCTTTTAAACACAATGAAAGCAAATGGAAGAAATCAAGTATAGCTTAACTTCAGACAGGCCACAGAGTCAAGTTCAGCTGCAATCTTGGCAGATCAGTTCATGCAGAAGGTGGTATTTTCTCTCTTTTTTCTTTTGATTAAAGAGTAAACAAAATGTCACATGAAGTCTGTGTAGGTTCTCAGTCAGGGCTATCTGATCTGCAAGTTTGCTGGGAAATGTTAAACAAATCTTACTTTTTTAATCTTATGGATTAGTGTGAGCGAGGCTAAAATATTGATGGCAGTTCAGACTGCATGGGAGCTTGTTTGTATATCAGCTGATTTCTGATCAATACAGTCCCATTTAAGTTTGTCTGTACGTGTTCCTGTTCCACTTATATTCCTAGCATTCCTAGCGTCAGCTCTTCCCACTTTCTTGCTTATTCTTGCTCCGTGTTTCTCAGGTGCTGGGAGCTCGCCATCTGCCTAAAAATGGCCGCAGCATTGTCTGTCCCTTTGTAGAGGTAGAAATCTGTGGGCCTGACTATGACAGCTGCAAGTGCAAGACAGATGTTGTAGGTAAGACAACTGTTGCGTAGTGACAATGTGACATTTCAGCAGTGCACTGACTGCACTGTTAACCATCTGCTTTTCTCCACCCTCCCAGCTGATAATGGTCTGAATCCTGTGTGGGTGCAGAAGCAGTTTGTGTTTGATGTCCACAACCCCACCTTTGCCTTTCTGCGTTTCACTGTCTATGAGGAGGACATGTTCAGTGATCCCAACTTTCTGGCACAGGCAACCTACCCTGTCCGTCTGCTCAAAACAGGTGAGCATGCAAATGTAACCAACTCCCCAAACAACAAACATCATGACTAGACAATTGTATAAACTCCAGATTATGAAAATGGAGCAGTTATTTATTTCTGTATATTTCAGATTACAATGTTTCTGGTAATATTTCTCTGACTTTGCATTAAATTGGTTTAATTTTCTGTATTACCAGGCTACAGAAGTGTACCTCTCAAGAACAGCTACAGTGAGGAGCTCGAGCTGGCATCACTTCTGGTTCACATAGAGATCGTCAATGCAAAGGTATGCACTACCTTAGCTGTGTACTGCTGAGGGCTGGATAAAAAAAATGGATGTTCTAATCTAATTTTTCCTTAGTAGAGATTCTCAAACTGTTACCAGTCTCTAAGTTTCCCTCTTTTCCCAGTAAACACTGATCTCTATAATAAGACATCTGAATATGCAAGATTTTTGGTTTCCATTTGTAGTCCAGTTCATCAAAGTTCTGTCGATGTGGAATCCACAGACTGATCACTTGATTTTTACCACTATATCTCAAGTAGCCAGAAATAACATTGCATCAACAAATAAAGTCCACTATGCACAGACGTATTTCATGATTTCTGAATCTACAGTGAGCAGGACTAACTGCAAAACGCCAACGTCTGTTACTTTTTGAAGTAAAATAAAGTTTTTGTAGATATCTTCATCACCATTTCCACAAAACAAATATGCAGCCTCTTACTTCGAGTGGGCACAAAAAGTCACAAATGCAAAGACTGAAGGGATTTGAAGAATTAATACTAAATTATTAAAATTTTCAAAAATCTTGATTAATTGCAAATCCATATTTATCCAGCCCCACTGTTAAGTATTAAAACATGAAACTATTTACTTGAGGGAAATAAAGTCTTTACGTTTTACATGAAATTGTATATTCACCCTTGCCTAACTGCTACATTCTTAATCCACCTCGTGGCTACAGGAGGAAGACGACGAGAACTTGTACACATCCATCCAGCGATTGCGAGATCGAACCAGCGAGCTGTCCAACCAAGTTTCTCTCCTGGAGAGGTCGGGCTCAGCAGACCTGAGCTACCAGCAGAGTCTGGAGGAGCTCCGAGCTGCTCAGGACCAGCTGAGTGAGCTGGTGGAGGCTCGCAACCGCAGGTTGGTGGCTATGTCCAACTTTTATATACTGTAGAGTCTGTGGTACAGACACTAACATTATTTGAAACTTTGGCCACATTTAATGTCAGGATCCACCACTGGAACAGTAAATAGAAAATAAGGATAAGCACTGTAGGGCCTCTGTAAGCTATAAGCCCAACAATCCAAAACTGACTGTCAAACAGAAAAGACTCACATGGACTTTAAACTTCTGAAACAGTTTGTGTTTACCTAAAAGTTACTCATCACCTCTGTCACAGACAAGGATTAAGCCTAGTCCGAGGCTAACGCCTGAATTATACTTCTGTAGTGAATCTATGTAGAGCGTACAACGTAGCCTACACAAGTGACTGACAGCGTTGCTAGCATTTATACCTGTGCAGGCTGCATCAATGGTGACATGTAGCTACATTTGTAGGAAGGTGCACGTCAGGTTATGGCATAGGTTTCGGAAGGGATTGTAGTTACAATGTACCTATGGTGTAGATTTAACACAGGAGTATAAATTCACTGTAAAGGAAAAATTTACTGAAAAAGTTTTTAATCTAGGAGTAAGCTATGTCTGAGCCTTAATGTGTCAACCTGAAAGCCATTTTTCTTTCTTGCCCACTCAGGTTGATGGAGAAGAAGAGAAGGGAGAAGCTGAGGCAGCAGGTGGCAGCAAAGCGCAACTAATCCTCCCGTCCACCAGAGAGCACTTAACTCCAACACAAACGGTGCCTGACTTATTGTGCGGTGACAGCCTGAAAGAACAGGGCCCTATTCCAGGAAGCATATTCAATAAACTCTAGTCTGATTATAAACTATGAGTTGATTAACTCTGAGATTGGAAACTCTTAAGTTTTCAGTTCCAGAACAGTTAATCTGAGTAAGTTTAGTCAAGTAGAGTAGAGAAAGGAAGCCACCATCAGTGGAGCTCCATATACCACCATTCACCATGGCAATGGGTAAATAAAGAGCAGAGTCTCTTAATCTAGTGAATGGAGGAATATGAACACGTGTCAGTGCTGACCATATTTTTCGAGAGGGAGAAAAAAAAAAGTAATTTTAATTAGCTCGGACCACTCTGTCATCATCACAGACAGTATAAAAGTTTGACATTAAATATATCTATATATATGGTCATTATTTACCCAACTTGAATTTTCATTAGATGAGTCTGGAATCCTAATTTTTACATTTATTTTTAAATGTAATTATTCAGATGTAACCTAACAGGGACAAATGTAGGTGACATAAACGGAAGATAAAAATATGGAGAAACAGATCAGACACAGTTTACTGATGGACCTGTGATTTTAGTTACCCAGTATCTGAGACTCTGGGGTGGACCTACCCTCAAATCAGTTTTTTATTAAATAAAAACTGTTTTTGCAACAGTTTATGACCATTTTTTCAATAACTATTCATTAAACATTTAACGCACTAGCAGGCTGTAACAACCTCATTTTTACAGAGGATTTCATTATTTATTTAATTATTTACAGAAAAACTCTGCTTTAATGTTCCCTAGTTTAACTGCTTATAATCTGATCTAATCAGCTTCACTGATAGATGATGGCTCCCTTAAAGCCATAGTAGAGATGTTTTACTGAGTTACTGTTACTAGTAAGAGGTAACTTGGAAAACTGCCTTGTATTTTCTAAGTCTTTAATGAATGTAAGGTTGTATCAGTAAAGGCAAACATGTTACAAGAAATGACTAAATAAAGAATACAGATCGTGTCGGGACAAAATAAACTGCTATGAACGGATCCAAACTGGATCCAGGTCTGAGCCAGTCTGAATCTGTGATCCTTATCCGTTTTGGATCCGTCCTGCCGTGCAAGTGGCCTCTGACCCGGACTCAGTTTGCTGTCCATTATGGAGCCCATGATAGGCTACCTTTCAGTGGATCTGGGTCTGGATTGACCCAGTGAGACAGATTTAGGTGATTTTCAGTGGAAAACATGTCAAGGTTCAGACTTTGAATTTCAGACACTGTACCTTTCAACATGTTGTTTGCCATCATTTAATGACTGAGTCTCAATATGTGAACACATTTCAACATGAAATGTTCAGAACACATTCAGACTGTCTGCAGTCTGTCTAAAAAGTCACTTTAAAATAAATTTTTAGAGTCTTAATAGCATTTCAGCCACATCTTAACTCAAATATTCATCTCCAAGATCCCAACTGTGACAGTGTGACAGATTACAACACAGCAAATCACGATCATTGATCAGTGTGTTATGTGTTTAAAGCTCTATACAGATGAGTTTTATGTAAACAGTGATTGCTACAGTAATGTACAGTAAATGCTTCCAGTGCAAGAAAACTGGCTGTCTGACAGCTGCATTACGGTCCACAGTCACAGAGTTGGAAAGATGAAGACTATAGATTTTAGATTTTTTGCATGTTTTATTTTTAGATTTTGAGCTGAAATTAAGCTGCAAGATAATCTGAATGATTTTAAAAGCACTTATGTTAAATATTAAAAATAGTGAACTAAAGTCTAACTAGGATTTCAGTGTTTTTAAAAAACGTAAACGTCTGCAAATTAATTAGCTCTGCTATGTGCTTTCATAGCAATTTTATGAATGAGAAAATTAATCGGAATCTCAGACAACTGGTTCAGATGCAGCAGGAGGGGAGGAGTCAGAGAGAAACTCAGAGTTTCTGCCAACGAGCAGGTTAAGTTCATAGAGTCTCTGACCCCGGTGATTGAGTTTAAGTTAACTCGCTTTCTGGAACAGAAAACCTGGAGTTTCCCTCATCTCAGGGTTATCAAACTCAGAGTTGTTGGATAAACCTGCTTCCTGGAATAGGGGCTAGAGCAGGCTGTCTACAGCAGCGACATGCAATCCATTTAGAATTGAAAAAAAAAAACCTGTTCCTTCACAATAAAATGTGAGATAGTATAGCAACTTTCTGTGCCGAGGCCAGAATGAAAAAGTAAACACAAACACAAGCATCTCATGGACTGAAAAGACATAAAACTAAGCTATAAAAACAATCATGGACTGAAGGCTGAAACACATTAATTGCATCCAATCTGAACAGATTTCATAAAAGTAGATTGCTTAACAAAAATGCAATACTTTTCTAATACTTTTTAGTGGTATCCAGTATTGAAATGAAAATTGGGAGTGGGGTTGGACCATTGGTAAGAAAAAGAAGCTGTTTGAAAATGAAATATTTATGAAAACAGACATGGACCAAAATTTTATCATTTAAAAAGAAAAATCAATCAATACAATAACAAATAATCAGTAAGTATTAAGAGTCATTCTTATAAAGAGTCAGTGTGGAAAACAGCAGTAAATACAACTAGCTGTTTTCCAAATGCAAATACAAGAAAACCCAAATATTTCCAGTTGACATTTTCAGATGAATGCGGTACAATTTAAACAATAATTTACAGCCTACAAACCTTCCCCTGAAATTTGCTCTTACTGTGTTTCAGGCTTTACCAAGAAAAACAGGATAAAAAGGGAGAAGAAAACTCAGGTTACACAAATGTGAGGAATGAAAAAAAAAAACAAACAATATTTGTCTTGGATGGAAAAAGGGAACAGAGGGCACTTGTAGCAAAAAGGAAGTATCCTGTATGTGCCTTTGTTGTGTAATTACTCTAGTATTTAAGAAAGAAAAGGAGAACTTAGAGCTCTCTTTACAACTGGAATAATTTCCCTTTAAGGGAAAACTATTACAAATCTGGAGGAACGTGCTCACTTGGTTCAGACCACTACTCATAAAATGGATTTAAAGGGATTTAAAGACTCAAGCCTGTTCCTCCTAATCAAGACCAAGTTCTTGGGTGATCACTTGAACTCTGCCTCCAGGTGGTGGGGGCTTCTGTCATAGACTTTCTTGTTCTGCTGGCGAGAGCACAAACTGGATGAACAAATCCTCACCAAACCACACAGAGAAGGTTTTTTAATACTTCTTCAAAGGGCTCTAAATTTATCTATACTACCTTCAGAGAAGCATGAGAACAGTGAGTGGAGGAGGGGGGAGGAGAAGAGAGCGCTCCCCTAGATGTCTGCACAGGGGCTCAGAAGTGTTCACTTCTACAGGGACACACATTAATAAAGGGCTATCACTAAAAAAACAAAAAAAACAAAACAAAAAAACAAAAAAAACTAGTAAAGCACTCTTTTTACCTGCCGGCTCTGATTTCATGCCTCATTTCTAAACCATGTAACCAGGATCAGTTTCTATCATCTGGCTTTAATCAACAGATGTGGCCCAACTGATCTTGGATTTGCCAAAAGCAGCTTTGATTGGACACACTGCATGGCTTCATATCTAACTACCCACCCTAGTAGCTACTTCATCCCCTCCCCTGTCTGATTTCTCATTGTATATAACTTCTTTTATTTATCAGACAGGTGTAGATCCTGTTTTAATAGATGAAAGAACATACTACAAGAATGCTAGCGAACATCAGATTGAAGATACTATAACTCTATGTAGAAATTAATATTGTGTACCTGGAGCTCCCTTTAAATGTCCCCGTAGACACAAACCTCTCTCTTTCTCCCTACACTGCAGTTGTACTGGGTAGGGACTTCTATGCAAAGGTCATCTTTTTGGCCTATAGCCATTGTGTATTAGGCGGTTTGACTCAAGTTGTGTTTTTCTCTCTGTACCTATGCTAACTGTCCAGTATTATTACTCTGCATTGCAAATCATGTGCAAGTTTCCATTTAATAAAGCTCTTTCGTGTAATCCCCAGTGTGTATTTTCATTTTAAAACAAAAACACAGAAAAGAGAGTGATGATACAGCTTTTATATGACTTTTTATTGCTATATTTATTTTTTTAATTTATGAAGATAAAACGGAAGTTTATATCAGTCAGTCAATTTCAGTTCCACTAAGGGCCACACTAGGAAATGAGAATCACATGAAGGGCTAGACATATAGACTTTATTGGCATGCTATCAAAAACCTGTCTCATTTGGCCTTTTCACATACAATTGGTCTACATAAAGCCCTCACCCAGTATTTTGTCCCAGCTACTGCCAGAAGGCTGCCAGTACCTTTCAGTTGTCTCCAGAATCCCACAAGCCTACCAAGCCTGATAGGACTTTTTTTTTTTAGCTTGACGGGTCCCTTCACATCCTCACCTCCACCAACCACGTACAGTCACATCTCTTTGCAGCTGCCTTAGTAATGGAAGTGCTAAACTATTAGCCAGGCATTGGAGAGCTTAATTCAACCTATTTAAGATCTTTTATATAGATTTTATTTACAGTCTATGGATAAGTGCAAAACTTTGAAATGGAAAATAAGAATATTTAGTGAAATTCTCCATCCATCCATCCATTTTCTTCCACTTATCCAGGACTGGGTTGCCGGTGCAGCAACCTAAGCAGAGAAGCCCAGACCTCCTCCAGCTCATCCGTTGTTCCCAGGAACTCAAGAGATATAATCTTTCCAGTGTGTCCTGGATCTACCCCCGGGCCTTCTCCTGGTAGGATATGCCTGAAACACCTCACCCAGGAGGTGTCCAGGAGGCATCCTTGTCAGATGCCTGAACCACCTCAGCTGGCTCCTTTCAATGTGGAGGAGTACTCTGAGCCCCTCCCAAATGACTGAACTCCTCACCCTAGCTCTATGGGAGAGGCCAGCCACACTTGGAGAAAGCTCATTTCCACCACTTGTATCTGCATTCACAGATAGCTTAACTTTCGCACTCAGCTTTGTCTTCATCATGACAGACCAGTGCCACAGTGACAGCCATAGTGGAGTCCAACACCCACCGGGAACAAGTCCAACTTATTGCCGGTGATGCGGGCCAAGTTTTTGCAATGTTTGTACAGGGACCAAATGGTCCTGAATCACCTCCCACAGGATACCCCGAGGGACACGGTGGAATGCCTTCTCCAATTCTACAAAACACACGTAGACTGCTTGGGCAAACTCCCACGCACGCTCGAATATCCTCAAGAGAATAGAGGTGGTCCAGTGATCCATCGCCATGACAAAAACCGCATTGTTCCTCCTGAATCCGAGGTTCGATTAACAAACGAACTCTCCTATCCAGCACCCTGGCATAGACCTTCCAGAAAGACTGAGTAGTGTGATCCTCTATAGTTGGAGCACACCCTCCAGTCCCCCTTCTTAAAGATGAGAGTTGCATGTCAACCAAGAAAGCAGTACAACATCCAGGGCCTTAAGGAACTCATGGTGAATCTCATCCACTCCAGGGGCTCTGCCACCAAGGAGTTGTTTAACTACTTCAGTGACCTCTTCCCCAGTGATGGGCAGATCGTCCTCTCGTCCCCAGACTCTGCTTCCTCTCCAGAAGACATGTCAGTAGGATTAAGGAAGTCCTCGAAGTATTCCTTCCACCGCCCGACTATATCCTCAGTTGAAGTCAGCAGCACCTCACTCGCACTAATGCAAGTAGAGCACCACTTTCCCCTACTGAGTCGCCTGACAGTTTGCCAGGATCACTTCGAGACAGACTGAAAGTCTTGCTCCATGATCTCATCAAACTTCTACCACATCTGAGGTTTTTTTTTCAGCTACCACCAGAGCCATGCTCCACTTGGCCTGCCAGTAGCTTTCAGCTGCTTCCGAAGTCCCATGCTCATGCTTTGTATTTCATCTCTTGTTTCAGTTATCATGCTTCCCGTGTTCCCCATGCCCTCTTGTCAAGTCATCATCTGTTACTGAGTCCGTGTTACCTCCTGTTTTATTTTTATTTTGTTAGTCGCTCATCCCATGTGCGCTGCGTTTAGTTTTGCTTCCTTTGTCTTGTTTCCCCAATGAGTTTCAGCTGTGCTCCCTAGTGTTTCCCATTTCCCTAATTACCTCATATGTATTTATTATCTGAGTCTCCCTCTTGTTCTTTGTAGTGTCCTCCCTCTATGCTGTGTATTTCCCTAGACTCTTAGTTTTGTATTCCTGGCTCCAGTCCTGCATTGTTTTGCTTTTTCTATTTTTTTTTTTTTTTTTTTTTTTTTTTAAATTTCCCAAAT
>VUQS01027421.1:5961-17450 GCA_015108495.1 Heterochromis multidens | reverse complement strand
ATATATTCCATGTGGTCAGCCCAGCTAGCAGCGGGGACATTGACCGGATACTCCTCGTCTTCAGACTCGGACGAAGCCGAGGCCCTAGACTCAGAGAGGAGAGGGTCATGCCGTGCGACAGCCGTCTTTCCCAGCACTTTCTCCACAAACGTTACCCGTCTTTCCAGGGTCGAACGCCGGAGCTGGCGACAAAACGCACAGGCCACGGGTTCGGTCAACGCTCTCCTGGCGTGGACAATCCCCAGGCAGACGGGGCACGCTTCGTGCTGGTCCTTGTCATGCAGAGAGAAACCGCACCCCTGAGGACAGGGGCGAACGGAAGATTTCTGCTTTGCTTGCTTCGGTTTGGTACTCATACCAAAACGAAGCGAGCAAAACACGTTGTACAACAAGACTCGAAATTAGCGCTCCGCGGGCAGCCTATACACCAACTGAGCGGTGGAGGCTAACACCAACAGGGGCAGTTAAGCTAACTTCAAGCTTGAAGACAACAGAGCTAACTAGCAGTAGCTAGCTAGCCCGACTCAGCAGAGGTGTTCTTAGCGAGGTGAAGAGCGTAAGAACTGAGGGAGGACCGTGATGACGGGGGATATGTGCAGGCAGGGCCGCGCATGCGTCATCACAGGTCATCTGCCTTAAAGGCGTGAATAGAGGTGTCTTCAGCCAGGACACACGGGGGCGTGATATCCCATACTACATGTGTTGTACCGAGTGAATCGACTGAAAGGGAACCACATTTACTCAGGGCCTTTTTGAGGTGATGTTCTTCTGCTTCCCTGGCTGCTGTGTCTGTGGGGATGGTGTTCGCTCTGTGTTGTAGCGTCCTGATGACACCCAATTTGTGCTCCAACGTTTCTCCCACTGAAAACGTTACGTCCAGATGAACAGATTCAGATTTTTGAGATTCTTTTACCTGGATTATTGAGCATGCATCAAGAGATCCACTGATTGTGATATTATTGATATGAAAACTGTGAAGAAGGTCATAGAAGGGATGTGAGAACTGCTAACATATATCTGCAGTTTATCATTTCAAGTCAGTGAATTCCCAACAAAATGAAACCAGTCGCTCACTGGTTTCAACAGATTTTAATTACTGTGCAGAGGTTTGCAGCAATACTTTATATTTAAATTATCAACATGGCAAAAAAGGGTCATTAGGATAATCCATGAAACCGGTTACAGGAACATACGAATCCACTTTTATTCGTTAACGATAAAAGCTTTTCCCTCTCCATATGTGGAGTGAAACAGTGCAACAGACCATGACCTGAAGAAATGTCCGAGCATAACCTAAAAAAAGGTACAAAAACAAGGTCTCTGCAGTGTAAAGAAGAGCTCTCTCTGTCTCTATACATGGGGATTAAATAGCCTTATGCTTCTTCATACTCCTTTTTAAACATGTTAAATTATTTATTATGATTATTGTTTTTTTTCATGTTGTTGTATTATTTTAACATGTTTGAAATAAAGCTTCACAGACAGATACAGCACTGTCAACCTCTCTGAGATAACAGCAAAACCTGAAGTGACCTGAGGGTGAAACTGAAGCACTAGTCCTCACAGAAGAAAGAAGAGCTGAAACATCTGATCATATTGTACCTGTGCTCAGAGTAAGTAAATAAAAAGTTAAGTTTGTTGACTCTTTTCAGAGAAACCTGGTGAGACAAACTGATTTACATCAGGTGACTCTCTCCCCAGAGGACTCATCATTCTCAGATCTAAATAAAAGAAGAGTCCCTGAGATGTGAGTTACAGATGACAAATGAAGTCAGGTTTAATTTAGCTGCAGCAGAGTGTGAGTGAATCTGTGGGGGTGAATGTCTTTGAATAGCAGCAGTGAATCTGTGTTCAGTGATGGAGTAGCAGTTTGTAGTGGAGGTGGTGTCGAGGTTATCAGGCCTTCTAACAGCACTGACGTGTCCCGCAGCCTGCCCACACACAAAAAATAGATCCTTCAGTTTGACTCACATGACGATCCTCCACCTCTCATCACGTTTCTCTGGACGTCTTCCCTCCTCGCAGTCCGTCTGCATGTTCATGCCATCACTGCCTCCGTCAGACTGCATGGATGTTTGATCAGAAACACCTCACCTGTAAAAATAAACCAGCAGACCTGATAGCAAGAAAAGGTCCTCACAAAGAGTTTAGCAAGGACTCATAAATAATTTTAACCAACACAGACAGAACAGGTACAGCTTCATTAGATTACATCATGAATAAACTCGTCATAGCACAGTCTGGATCATTTTGGTCTAACTTCATTAGTGCTGCCGGCAGTGCAAACTTCAGCACCAGAACAACTCTGACCGAGGAGCTGCTCTGAGAGCGAAAATGCTCTTAAACCAAAAAGTGACCCTTGATGAGTTTCTCCTAACAGCCAGTCAGGAGAACAATGTGATGTCATAGTGGATCTGAGGATTCTGATTGGTTCATTTACTCTCACTCTGTCTAGGCTCTGCCCCTAAATTGTGTGCAGTATTTCCTGTGGTGAGATGAACTGCTCAGTCGCTCTCTCTTCTACTCCACTGGTGTCATCTTTGGAGTTTATTTGCTGGCTTATGTTTACAAAATGATCTTTTATTTAAGTAAACCTCTTATGTGGACTCCTTCCTTATCACATATAGTGAACAAGGTTGTGACAAAAGGAGCTCGTCCGGCGTAATCAAACCCAGTGGGGGTTGGGTTGGGTAGCTCATCATTTGAGTTTCATTGTTTTAGCATTGTGGACAATACTTTTGGCAGCTCCACAAAAGATGGAGTTTTGTTTGGATTGGTTGCTTCAGTTACTTTTATTGGGTTAGTTTTAGTGGATGTTCAAACCCAAGTTTTTAAGACAATGTCTTTTTGGGGGAGTTTAGCCACTGAAGTTTGCACAAGCCATGCATCCGTTTGGTAGGCTGATTGATCTCAGGTGGAGACCTGCCAGGTTTTCTCTTGTGTTGCAGAGAATGTGGGTGAAGACAATGTCCTGGGAGCATTTTCCTGATTTATAGGGGGTTGCTGGTTTCTGGTTGTCTTCTGGTGCTGGTATAATCAGTCTATAAGCACCCACCACAAGTACACTATATTGCCAAAAGTATTGGCTCATCTGCCTTCACACACTTATGAACTTGAGTGAGTGAGTTTAATATGATGTCAGCCCACCCCTTGCAGCTATCACAGCTTCAACTCTTCTGGGAAGGCTTTCCCACAAGGTTTAGGACTGTTTATGGGAATTTTTGACCATTCTTCCAGAAGTGTATTTGCGAGGTCAGACACTGATGTTGGATGAGAAGGCCTGGCTCACAGTCTCCGCTCTAATTCATCCCAAAGGTGTTCTATTGGGTTGAGGTCAGGACTCTGTGCAGGCCAGTCAAGTTCTTCCACACTAAACATGCTCATCCATGTCTTTATGGACCTTGCTTTGTGCACTGGTGTGCAGTCATATTGGAACAGGAAGGGGTCATCCCCAAACTGTTGCCACAAAGTTGGGAACATGAAATTGTCCAAAAAGTCTTGGTATGCTGAAGCATTAAGAGTTCCTTTCACTGGAACTAAGGGGCCGAGCCCAACTCCTGAAAAACAACCCCACACCATAATCCCCCCTCCACCAAACTTTACACTTGGCACAATGCAGTCAGACAAGTACCGTTCTCCTGGCAACTGCCAAACCCAGACTCGTCCATCAGATTGCCAGACGGAGAAGTGTGATTCATCATTCGAGAGAACACGTCTCCACTGCTCTAGAGTCCAGTGGCGGCGTGCTTTACAACACTGCATCCAACACTTTGCATTGTGCTTGGTGATGTAAGGCTTGGATGCAGCTGCTCGGCCATGGAAACCCATTCCATGAAGATCTCTATGCACTGTTCTTAAGCTAATCTAAAGGCCACATGAAGTTTGGAGGTCTGTAGATATTGACTCTGCAGGAAGTTGCTGACCTCTGCGCACTATGTGCCTCAGCATCCACTGACCCCGATCTGTGATTATACATGGCCTACCACTTCATGGCTGAGTTGCTGTTGTTCTATGACTATTTCTTTACTGCTGTACTACATGTGTCTATGGGTTTGTGGCCTAACAAAACACCTGGTTTGATCTCTCAAAAGTGCTTATTTGGTTAACATGGCTGAACATGGTGTGATTGGTATATCTTTGAAGATTAAGAATTGCAGTGAGCTTTAATTTTAAATAGTGCTGTGACACGTTTAACTTGAAAATGTCATGATATGTGGCATGTGAGGACTAAACACAGAATTAGGCAGAAATAAACAAATGAAAAAAAATTCATTTTAAGGTTGCAGCAAAGTCAAAAAGTGAATCCAAGACAACATGCACGGGAGTAAGAATACGCAGATGGCAAGACACTAAAGGGAGGTGGGAGTACCTTTACACACAGAGAGGATAATCAGGGGAATGGGAAACAGGAGGGTGATAAACAGCTGAAGATAATCAGTGAAACAGGAAGTAACAAAAGGAGTAACTAAACCACAAGAAAGCACAACAAAACACACGGACAATGACAGGAAGTTTTGGTCTGTAATCTTCGATGTAGGCACCACAGCTTAGGTTTTGAGTTTTTTATGTGAGCTTTGTTGAAGCCTGGTTCCTTCTTTCTTGGCATCTCGGGGATGTTTTGGTTGGCTAGAGAACCTTTGTTTGGAGGAACCTTTGGGAATGCTACTTTAGGTAGTGCTCATACTTTAATTCTAGTTTTGTTTTTGGTTGCTGGAATTTTGGTAACGCAGTGTGGTGATTTTGTTTGTAGCTGCAGACCATGTGATATTAGAGATTTGTGATGAGCTCTGGCACTCATTCTGGGACCAACAATTTGATTTGTACTTTGGGTTCTGAGGCTAACTAACTTCTTGCTGAAGCTACCTTCAAGGACAGATCTGCCAGATGGGGCAGATACTACTTGCACTCTTCTGCATACCAGTTATTCACTTAGAGACACATGCACCACATTTGCCATGCCAGACTACCATACCTGCCTATTGTGTACTTCTCTTTACCAGTGAGTCCCACTCCCTTAATTTGATCCTTTCCTCCAAGGCTGCTGGGTATAGGAGCTGGATCTGGTAAGATGTGTGGGGGTGGTTGGTAGAATGGACTTTGTGTGGTATCCATTTTTATGTAATGGGAAATGCATCATGTATTGTGTCATCATAAACTCTGCTTTGTGACTAAATCTTTTTTTTAACCTAACAAATAATACCAGAGCGCATCCGTTACTGTCCTGAGCAATACTGAGAGACTAGTGTATACTGTCACTGAGAGGTTGGGATGACTGTCCTCCAATGAAACAAGTGAAACCAGCTCTGTGACCATCTGTCCTCAAGTCAAACCAGCATAGTGACACTTCAGTGAATGTTTCTCGCTGCACTGACTCTCTGTCACCATCTCTGTCACTTAAACCAGTAAACCCAGTGAAACCAGTGTGTGAGTCCAGACAGTGCTCAGTGAACATTTCCGGCCACAGAGACAGTGAATGAACTCTGACTGTTTGTTCAGTCTCTTCCTCTCTGACTGATTTTATCTCTCTGAACAAACTGAGCTGGTTTCAGGTCAACCCTGTAGTGAACTCCAGCTGATCTGTGATTGGTTCACCTCAGTTCACTCAGGGCCTCCTCTCACTAATGCTCATCCTGATGTAGTGGCTGATGGTGGAGATGTTGCTCAGTGTGTACATCACTGTGTGGTTCAGTGTGCTGTGGCCTGTGTGGGCATAAAGTAACATGACTGACTGACTGATTTTATTTTTTATTGTGTTATGCATAAAACAAAATGTTCAAAATGTTACTTACAGTTACTAAACAAATAACCCAACCTGATTTCTTTTCCAAGCTTTACAAAGAAACACAGCAAACTTATGAACACCAAAATATAAACCAGCCACTTCATTCTGCTGTTATCAACACACCAAAACATTTCTGGATTTTAACATCATTGAACATAAATATTCTTTACTCATAACCAGAGACATGTGACTACGAAGGAAGTTCATCACAGCTGGGCTTTCTCTGTGTTAGCTGGCTAGATGAAACCTCAAACCCCAGTCCGAGATAACAACTATCACCACGCTGGTTATCAACTGTCTCTGTCAAACCGGGCTCTCTGCTTCAGGCTCTGAGCGCACTCAGAGCTGTTGAGTAAGTCAGAGGCGAGTCATCTCCATTCACTCCAATGCACCATTTTTGGGTTGTTTTTTTTTACAGCAATAGCGTATCATGGAGCCTTACAATAGTTCCCATAAGTTAGCAACATTCACAATCAGCCATAGAGATACAGCAGCACAGAAGTTTAAAAGGTAAGATGTGTAAAAAACAGGCTGGATGTTATCAGCACATAGAAATCAAATTCAGTTGTGCATCAATCAGAATCAGAATCAGAATACTTTATTAATCCCAGAGGAAATTATGTAAATTAAATTAAAACATGTTAGTGGATCATCCACCAATAAATTTGTAGCTTTTGGACATGTTAACAGATGACTGATTAGGCTAGCAAATACATAATATTAACCGGGAACAACAAATTAATTGTAAATGATTTTATGTAATTGATGTGTTTTAATGTTATTTTATCCAAATGATATATATTATTATTAAATGATATAACATTATGCCCTGTAGCTGTATTTTATGTTTAAACATATTTATCCACTGCTCTGTATGACCTGATATGATAAAATGATAACTGCACAACAATCAGGGAAATGGCTATTTCTATGATAAATGGCTATAAATAAAGATTCAGAGATCATATTTGAGAAGTTTTGTCTTTTTGGTCCTGCTGACTGTAGTGTCTGTGTGATGTTACAGCTGATGGCAGAAGCAGAGGGAGGGTGGACAACTCAAAATGAGACTGAAAACACAAAGTTTAAAATATGACACCAGCTCTGAAAAATAATAATCTAAGGCTAAACTGGGAATTATACCGAATACTTAGTTTTATTCAGCTGTATTATGTATGTTACCACACTAATCCTTGTATTACAGTATTAGTATATACTGATTAACACATTCATAGTAACTGATGACACACTTTAACATCAACAACTAATTAATTTACATAATTTAAGTTGGGTAATAAAAAGCACACCTAATCTCCTGATGCATTTACCTGTCCAAGCCTGCACAGGTGTGTCTAACTCTGTGAGCTCAGGAACCTGAGGAGGATTCAGCCTGAAGACTCTGCAGTGAAACAGCACCCTGATCCCGAGATTAATCTCTCTTAGTGTTTCAAGCTTTTAATTTTTAATAAACCAAGCATTATGCTTCTCAGTAGTCTGGCCTTTGTTTATAAGAAAAGGTTCTTTATAAATAAAATTGAATTGAACTGAAGCCCCAGTTAGATGTGTATAAAGGACTTCATATTGACAGAGGAAACCAAACATTATTTGTTACCAACATTATTTTGGTTGAGTGGTTTGAATAAAGACTTGGAAAAGTTATGAATAGTCCAGAAAAAAGCAACACTGCTCTCTATGTACCTAAAGAAATTAAATAATTTCAATGAACACAACCTTAGATAAGCTGTTGGGAATGGAGATGACAATTATTTCTCTGTTTTAAAGCAAATATTTGCAAATATGTATATTTGTCCCATTAACTCTTTCATATTAGCAATGAGCACAGCTTTAATAGGCAACTAACCAAAGGGTATCTCACTCATTTCAAACATTAATTGAAGTACTGCTTTATACAGAGGAAATATGCCTTCACATATTACACATTAAACAGGAAAATCAATTTTTAAAACATTAATAGAAAAATAATGGCACAGAGCAGCGCCCCTGTTGACTGCTGGATTTTGTTAGATTATACGTTTGTTGGCCTTGTGATGTGTTCATGATACCTTGTGGTAATGGGGATCTAAACCAACAGTTGTAGTGCTGAGTTGTTACTTTATTTGGAATAAAAACAATGGGCTGATTTTTTTTGGTGGTTTTTCTAGTGTGATTGCCCACTCAGACCACCTTACACAACTAAACCAGATTTCTGTTTGTGTGAATTTAAACTGTTTAAGCTGCTAAAACTGTTAAACTCTCACACATTCCAGTTTTTTCTCTCATGTCAAAGTACAAGTTCAAACCTTCAAAATCAAACCTCCCTGAGCTGAAGCTGGTCACCGTCCAAAGAGTTTCATCAGCGTCCTGAGTGGTGATAAGTCTGATAACCTCAGTACCTGCTGGAGTCTCTCCCAGGATTCACTGGGTGAGGGTACTGGTCAGATTTCCAGCCAATTACAGGTATTGTAGCTTAAATGTTTCTGCATTGTGTTTCATTTTGTACCATCTCCTAAAACCTTTGAGAACGTCTTGTTTTTTCCCAGCCTGCAGCTCTGAGGTCACGTTTGGAAACTGTTTGAAGTCCTGATGTTACATTTCAGGCTGTTTTCATCAAGTGTTTCTGTGCTCCAGTACCCAGAGTGCTTTGTGTTTGCCTCAGCAGTCTTTGTGTTTCTTAAATCAACTTGTCGACTCAGCGATGAGTTTGTAGGTCAGTGAACAAACAGTGCCACCGTGCCAGCTGGCTGCTCCGCTTCTCCTCAGCCTGCGAAGGTTTAACTTCACCACTGTCAGCAGCCAATCAGAGGGCAGAACAGACAGAGGAGGAAGTGAAGGAGCCTCTCAGTCTGCCAGACATCGCTCCCATTTTTACCTGCAGACAAAGAGCTGGGTGTCAGGTTTCTCCATCACTCTGACTGCCTTTGTGAATGTGTGAAAACAGAGTTCAGTTCAGACCTGATCCTGATTTCTGAAAGCAGAGAGAGGCTGAGTGTCCTCAAACACAGTGTCAGGAGTCAGAGAAACACTTATTTTAGCGTGGCTGTGGCTCAGGAGGTAGATTCCCGCTGCACCTGTCTGCATATCAAAGGGCAAGATACTGAACCCCGAGTTGCCCCTGATGCATCCATCGGGGTGTGAGTGTGTGCACCAATGTTAGAAAAGACGCTTAGATACAGAAAAAAAGTGCTTGTATGAATGTGTGTGTGACTGCATGAATGAGGCTTGTAGTAACAAGTGCTTTGAGTGTTCAGAGTCCATTTACCATTTACAGTATGAATACCAACAGAAAGATGCTGCCTTTAAGTGCACCATAAGCAGGTCTGAGTCAGTCTGAAGAATAAACAAAGGATTAGGGTCTCAGAATCCCAGAAACACTTGGAAACCTGAAAACAGAACAGCTGGGTGTTAGCAGTCAGACCAAATCGGAAAAATAAAATGACTGATCTGCAGCAAATGACATCTTCATTTTGTTTTAGTGAGGCTAAATTTTGGTTATCTTTGTATCCGTCTGATTCAAAATGTGAGATATAACTGATAATTTAACTTAATAAACCCTGTAAAGGGTTAATTCATAGCAACAGCTAAGTGACTGATCTGTTTTCATATTTGTAGTGTAATGTTTGTCCTGAGGGTGGCGCTAACGCTGACAGAGTCATTGAAATGCAAAGAGTTGAGTTATTTAGAGCTTTCCAAAGAGACACAAAATGTGGATTGGCAGTCTGTTTAATGATTGAACAAAACAATTAGAATACAAATAAATTACACAAACAACATGTTTTTTTATAATTACAGACTGACGTGATGAGAAATGTGTTCAGTCTGTTTTTGTTTCAGCAGATTAAAGATTAAATCTGAAGTGTGTGGATTTCAGCCGTTCGTCTCTCAGGAAAATGAACCAAACCTTCGTCTTTGGCTTTCATCTGAATCCTCTCAACTCAAACTGAGGCAATGCATCTAGAAATATTATTTACTGTGCAAATATCTACATTCACTGTATCCCATAATAATGAAAATAAAGTTTGGCTTCAGCAACCAGATTAACCACTTTCACCTTCTGTGGAACATGTTAATAATGTAGAAATGTTCTCTAAGCAGCGGAAAACAAACACTGATGAAGCACATGTCAACAAAGACAGAGATGTCCACATGTTGCATAGTATCCTCAGCTCATTCCAATGTGGAAAAGAGTGTCTCCCAATATGAAACGCAAAGATTCACTAAACATAGGAGACTGTCTTTCCTGGGAAAGAGCTGATTAGATGTTTCTTCCTGCAGGTAGCAGGTTTCAGAGAGTATTTCTCAGAAAGTTTCTCCAAGTATTTCTCAGAGCTTCTCAGAAAATTTCTCTTTCCCACGTCTTATAGAACCAATAGAGTGAAAGCGAGCTGTTCACGAGCAACCGCACTCCTCCACGATCATATTCTGAATGTCCTTCTTGATGATCTTCTGCTCTTCGTTGTAGTAGAGCATCGACATTGCTCGCAGTCTTGTTGGCACGCAGCATGACTTGATGTTTTGAAACGGGCTGTAGCCTCTCATGCGATAATGGTTGATTACCGTCGAATGGAAGGACAGCGGTGAGCTTCCGATGCTCGCCATGTGGTTTGGACAGTCGCCTTCGCAGTAGTTGGCATGGTAACCAGACGGAGCAATGATCCAGTCGCTCCAGCCGATGTCTTTAAAGTTCATGTAAAACTCTCGTTTGCAGCAGACACGGATTTTCCCGTCGCACTGCAGAGCCCGTTTGGCTCGCCGCCGAGCCACCTCCTCTCGAGCTCGCAGCGCCACCATGAGGAATGGTCGGTGTGACTGATCTTGTCTCGTGGCCAGTTCATCGTTGGCGGGCATCAGGACGGGAGCGGCACCGGCCTCAGGACACAGAGGACAGGAGACCCGCAACCTAAGTGGCCTGATGCCACTGTCCAGCAGAGCCTGAACGGGGCGAGGAATGGCGAGGGTGTGCCAGCCGCTGCGACGGGTGTCCACCATCTTCTCCGAAACACACTCCTCATCATCATCATCATGGTGAAGTCGCAGCATCACTTTGCTTTTCAGGCGGTTTACCTTTGACATTTTCAGGAAGATCCAAACATTTGCCTGCTCCACCACAGACGAGCCACCGCCCTCTTCTGAAATGTCAAAGGTCACCGTGTTTGGCCCTTCGCCTGTGACAGAGAACAGTTAGCATGTTAGTACCAGTAGAATGAACCAGAAAAGAGATTTCACTAAGAAAAGGTCCTAACTGATCAGCTGATTCAGTTTAAAACAGTGTGACCTCTGACCCGTGATGATGACAGAAGGAAGCTCACAGTTCAGTCCGACAGTCCTTGACCTTTGACCTCTCAGATTATATTTTCAGTAGAAACAGATTGAAATCCAGAATATAAAACTTTTCTGGCAGAATGTTTTGATGGACTGAACACAGAAGCTCAGTTTCCCAGACATAGATTAAGCACTCAAAGAAAAGGTCTGGGTCGGTTAGTCTATGTGAGTTATTCTGGGTGGGTTAGTCTGTGTGTGTTAGTCTATGAGAGTTATTCTGGGTGGGTTAGTCTGGGTGTGTTAGTCTGGGTTGGTTAGTCTATGTGAGTTATTCTGGGTGTGTTAGTCTATATGAGTTATTCTGGGTGTGTTAGTCTGGGTGTCTTAGTCTATGTGAGTTATTCTGGGTGGGTTAGTCTATGTGGGTTAGTCTGGGTGTGTTAGTCTATAT
>VUQS01027345.1:3453-13597 GCA_015108495.1 Heterochromis multidens | reverse complement strand
AAGAAAGGGGGAAAAGTTAAAAAAAAAAAAAAAAAAAAAAAAAAAAAGGCCTTAGGTTGACATTTCATTAGCAAACAGTAGCTGAATACAGATCCATTGCTGACTCACATCCAACAAGACACAATCGCCTTTGGAAAACAGTGTCAAAATATAGAGCTGGTCTATGTTTAGGACAGCAAAACAAAGTCACTTTTATGACCTTGTTTGTGCCTTCTGGCGCGTGATGATTTAGGCAACATTAAAGAGCTGTATTTAGACCACACAAAAGCATGTATGCCAATGCACGGTTGCTAGCACTCACACATAGAAACACACACATACACACCCTGTGGTCAAGAGTCTGGCTACTTAGGGAACAAAGCAACACATTTTCCTCTGCTCTCTTTTACAATGGAGAGAAAAGTATGACATCATTTGTTTAAAGCTGCATTCAAATACAACTCTCCTTCCCTGCAACTGTTTTCCGGTGGAAACTTTAATGCCTTCCCATAGTTATCTGCTTCCCTTCAACTCTTTAAAAGTAAACACAGCCTATTTTAAAGTGCACCCTGTAGTTGCTACATTTGTAAAAGTCACCAATTATGATTGGTGAAATATTAGAGCAGCAACTCTAGTAATAATTACACCACAAGATTAATTACAAAAAAAAGAGTGAAGTAAGTTGCCATCATAGTGTTTCCTAATGTTAATCTCTTGGTTTTCTCTCTTTGCCGGGCCACAGATGAACAGAGGCTGGGACTGAAGAAAAATAGCCCATCTTTGGGGAACAAAGGTGCAGGAGAGCAAAAATTTCCATTCAGAACTGCCGAATAAGGAAAAGACAAAATGAAGTAAAATATACAGAGCGTATAGCAGCACTCCTCAAAATGCAAAATGCTGTAAAATAACTTTTCACAAACTTTTCTGTGTCGGGTCAAATGACACAGAGTAGCCATGTAAGAAAGAAACGGTATTCACTGAGAAAAATTCCAATTTTGGTGACGTCTGGCACAATCAGGTTCCACTCTGCAATCATACAGACTGATTATTTTTAATGAGTTAGTCCATCCCAAACACTGAGTACTTAACCGATCAAAATAGGCCATTAATTAGCTTAATAACTGAATATTTCACCCAATGTGGCAGCTCTACTGGCGTTAACATGCTTCTGTTCCAAAAGAACACAAATGTCCGCAAAGCAACAGAGTGACAAAGATCCAACTCCAACCAGATGTGCACAGGCTGTTGTACCCTGCTGTCGCTGCAGAGATATGGCAGGAATGTGCTTGCCCATATTCAGGCAGCCAAACAAAGTTATCTGCCTGCAACATCATCACACTAAAAGCTTCTGCTCTCCCCACCACTGTTTATCTACCGCTTTTCCAAGCCTGTGTGTGTCCGGCAAGATTTTATTTAGCAAATCAGCCATGTCCCCGGAGATGACCGGCGCCTTGGAATTCAGGGCCCCGTTGCCACAGCAACCAAAAGGTCACCTGACACCAATCACCTTAGACGTCATGTTTACCCTGTTCAGATGAGCACAGGGGATAAAAGTAGAGGGATGGAGAGGGCTTGAGAGTGGCATTTAACCAGGCTAAAGCCACGTCGGCCTCATTTAAGTGCCGTCCAGAGTAAACGTGATTCTTACACTTTAAACTACGACAATTCAAATATCAAGCCTGGCGTGGTTTGACTGTCCAGAGGAATTTGCATTCATCAGGGTGATAACAATGTGGGGGAGTGAAAACAGGGATGTATCTAGGTGTGGCTACATTTCCAGGAAGTGCAGCAGTCTCTAATTTCTAGTCTTGATCTCGCTCATGATGCTTCTGTGACAAAGCGCCTCCCGGAGCACCTGCTGACAGGTGCCACACAGGTATGCTGCAGTTTCACTCCAACCTGTCCAACCAGCTCAGCTACAGGAACAATGCCAACATATTAGACAACACACACACACACACACACACACACCACCTGAGGACAGTTTAAAGATAGGACCATTTTCTCAGTTTTTTTAATCAATCACTGATGGCATCTGACAAAAACTGGTTTAAGAAACTGCTTACAAACTGCATCCCTACTAAGGAATAACACTTAGAATTTAAGAAATCCTAGTCTGTCTTGGAGATTAGCATTAACTGTTTTAACTGTAACAAGTTATTAAAACTACCATTTTCCTCCTTTTAGGTTTACTCCCCCCCCAATCCAAATTCTTTTGTACAGGACTTAATGTCTGACACAGTCATGTTCTTGTGCTGTTAACAGCAAGCCAGAGACTCTGATGATGAACAGAAAAACAGCCCCAGCTGGCTGTATAAGATTCCAACCATTCCTACTAAAAGGACAATGAACTGGCCGTGTGTCGTGTGATGCTAATAAAACACACTAACGCACAGGCAGCATAGGCGGAGTCTTTATTCAATGGAAAATGTGAGAGCTCAGGTTGTTTTCAGACAGTTTAAATGTATCTGTAACAGGTGGTATTATGCAAAGGTCTGGTGCTGCATTTTTCAGGGGATATACTCATTTTGGTAAGGGGAAAACAAAAAAAAGTAAGGATAACCAGAAAGCATCGACAAGCTAAAAATGTAAAATAAAATAAAATTAAAAAAAAAAAAAAAAAAACTGATGGCATGTGTCAGGTTTCAGAAGAAGACCCTGTAATTAGCAGTGTCGCCAGTTGGCAGCTTTTATAAACACACCCTTTCTGAATGTTCTTGACTTCACAACAGTTCTCACTGATAAGCAGTGTTTCCCCACGCATATACCTTAGTTAGGCAGGCGCAACAGTTGCAAAGTGCATCTGGCAACTCATTTTTCATTTATATTTTTAACCTATCCAAAAGAATGACGCCATCTGCTATCAATTTCCTAGTGGACAACTCCCTTGCTCTTATTTTGACAGTTCAGTCACCACTAACCGGCTAGCCCTAGCCCGACCAGTCTCATGTTTTCTCTAACTTGCTTGGCTCACTGGCCAGGTTGCTGTCTCCAACTCCACTGTCTTGGACGGCAGCTGACAGCAGTCCTTGTTCTGCTCTGAGGACTTTTATCTTTACTGGCTAACATATAGACAAGAGAAGAAAAATACTGAATGCACTGTGACATTTGAAGGCAGCTGGCAGCTACTGGAAAACCTTCTGGCAGGTTTTCTTGAATCCATGAGATGATGCTGTGAGTTACAC
The DNA here is from genome assembly GCA_015108495.1 of Heterochromis multidens. Classification (NCBI taxonomy): domain Eukaryota; kingdom Metazoa; phylum Chordata; class Actinopteri; order Cichliformes; family Cichlidae; genus Heterochromis; species Heterochromis multidens. The sequence goes on along the minus strand of VUQS01027345.1, from coordinate 10,433 downwards.
TTTAAATAGCAGTTTTAACCCTTCAGTTTGTCTTTATTGGCTCTCATGCATTAAATACACCTCACTGATAACGGAATTTCAGCCAGATTATGGTGAATGCGAACAGGCCAATTTTATTACCTTACTTTGAGAACAAAATGGGCAGTGTGTCTCACTACACACATGGTCCCACCAGAATCTGAACCTGTGGGACACACTGCAAAAGTACCTCAATTTCAACCAGAACAAAGAGGAAATTCTATAAGTGACGTAATGGCGTGAGGAAGTGACAGTGGATTTTTAAACTGGAGTAAAAGAATGTCAGCGATAACAAGAACAAAGTAAGTCTTTTCCAAAAAGAGGTAAGAAAACCCTAACAGACAGTAGAGCTTAGTGACGTATGACAATACCATATATGTCAATTACTCTGCTTATCACAGTTGCTCCCAGTCAGGTTTTCCAGCTGTTTTCTATGATAACATTGTTCAAATGTGTGTTTCGTGCTTTGACCCTAAAGAGACTTGGGACTAACACAATTGAACGCTTGTAATAAACTCCCTCTCCCAATAACACTCCAGTTGTGAGAAGTGACTCCAAAACAGGCCTGTCATGTGCACTGCTTAAAAATAAATAAATAAATAAAATCCTAGTCAATGTGACAGAAAGTGTGTACTACTTGCCCACAGTGACTCAGCACGCAACTAGGCCACAATCCAGTTCCAACTGTCCTTTTATCAGCCCATTTGCATCAAGAAGAATAGAAATCAACTACCCCTGAAAAGAAACAGCGTGTCTATGTGCACTCAGACCCAAGAGCCCCACAGGGAAATTAGATTTCTTGTCTAATTTATGAGCTCTGGAGCCCAGTAGAGCATAAGGACATGGAGGGCCATCAGTGCTCACCAGAAATCTCCCCCCTATTTGTGCCAAGGAGTTTTTAAGAAAATGGTGATTCTCAATGTGTTAAACAGACTGGTGCAATATATCACCAGTATAGGAACTGTCATTTCACAGCAGTTCACGGCAAGGTGCATTAAGTGGGAACATCAAAGAGGTAGGAGGGAGGGCTGGAGGTCTCAGAGAGACATCATATAAAAAAAAGCATGCTGATGCTGCACATTGCTGTTATAATAATATAGCTGGCTGAGGAAGAGTCACTACCAGGAGTAGTGAGAAAGATAAATTCTGTTCAACAGTCCGTATGGCACTCAATCACAGCACATAGTCTCATTTTTATGAGTTTTCTGCAAGAATACACGTCACATTTATACAATGTATTTACGCTGATGACACACATTCATCACAGTGCTAAAAGCGGCCTTTTTTTCTCTCCCAAAAACAGGCCACATTTTTTTTCCTGCAAAAATAAACACTATTAATATTGAAGAGCATTGAGTCCTTCTATAAATCCAGTAGATGGGTGACATTTGGGCAAGGTGCAGCAGCATTGGCTGGAGTATTGACCATACTGGGGCTATAAAATAACTGCCACTGACACACAGCAGACACCTGAGAGACCAAGTTACTGATCTGGGCCAGGCCCAGCTATGTAAACACTACATTCCTGCACAGCACAGAGCACAGGGAAACAGTGGTGGGTGGGTGTGTGCGCGCACGTGTGTGTTCATGCACATTTGACCATGAAATAGAAAGAGAGAGATAGAGGGAAATGACAAAATATCCCTGCATGAAAACTTACGGATGTCCAGAAAAAAAAAAAAAAAATTAAAAAAAAATTGTGTGTGTATATATATTCATGTAAGTTTATGCAAGTGTATGAATCTAAACTCACAGAGAAAGTAATGGGGCATTACCCAGTAACAAATAGAAGTCCAACACAGCCCAGCCAGTTTCCCGCTGGCAAATCTTTAGCTAAACTGAACATACAGGCATGATAAAGGTTTGTTATTTACCTATGGGTATCTGACAAGGCTTGCCACAGTGATGCAATGCACACCACTGGACTCTGCATAACATCCCAGCAGCCTTGTTTTTTTAGTTTTCTAAAAACCCACAATGTGAGTATGCACAAATTTAACACTGCAGTGGGAGATTTGATTTCAGAGAGCTAAGTGAAGAATTTAGATAGCCAGGAACAAACAAACACACACACGAAACCCTGCCCCAATTTAATAGTACAGCCTCTAGTAATGAACAGTTATCATCTAGCAATGCCTGCTTCGGTTACAACTACAAAGTGTACAGTGGTTGGCTTTCAAACCTGTTTTCAATGAAAATGAGTCTATATTAAAATCTAAGCAGTAAAACAAAGCTTCTCTGTCAATGTGTGTTCAGTGCAGTGGAGGAAAGTAAAAAAAAGTCAGTAACACCAGTATTTGGTGGTCTGTAGCTTTTACTGACCTTGCAGTGGCAATGCAAGAGTGGTGCAAGGACTTGACTGCTGCCATTGTGAATTTGTTAAAGGTGACTTGGGATGTCACTTTTTTGCTTGTTTTTTTTAAACTTCCAACGCCATTAACTCAATTGTATGCCTATGAACCAGGATGTAGTAGTATATTTGTTTTGCATGTGAGAAGTGTTTGGTTTGAATCCATTTTATGTTGTAACCCCCCACCACCCTTGACTGATATGTCAGTTATTCGAGTGTAAAGTAACAGATTCACGTTGCATCAGAACATTGCGATGAATCCACATCACACGTGCTTTTGGAGGAAGTGCAAAGTCTACCTTAAGATGCATTTAACTTTGTGTCAAATACACACAGGAACTAAGGAGGAAAAGGAAAGAAAGTCATGGTGAAGATGTCTTTAAATAAGTGGATTATTATAATTGTCTAGGTGTTCAAATTTGCATATAAAGTGCTACAATACTAGCCTTAAACTTTTAATTCCTATATCTGTGATGATCATAAGGAACTGAAGTTTGGCGCAGCAGCTGACACACATGTACAGAAGGTGCTGCAGGTGTCACATAAACAGATGTTGCAGACATTTACATCTGTAACTGATGCCGACAGTAGAGAGTAGATGGACACTAGTAACCTCTTAATTAAGACTCAGTCCTCTTCCTGTCTTTGCTAATTAGTCTCTGCTTGTCTAATTAAGATACTATCATTGAGCTGTTACATTTTATTCACTCCCTCAGCAGGCCTGTAGAAGAAATTGGAAGACTTTATATTGTAGTTTTCATACCATATGTGTACTGACTTTTAAGGGATCATATGCATACTGACCTTTATGTTCCACTATCACACTTACAAATATTAGGCATAACTTTCTTCTGCTGTGGTGCATAGCAAAGACAATCAGAGGAGCCAGCCTGTCCCAGAGCTGTACTGTGCATTCAAGGCTGTGTGCAACCACTTAAGACTCAGATCAGATGGTATCTGCAAATAATTTGTATAATTACACATGAAACCCCACTTGCTATGACCACAGGGTGAGGAGGAGTCCTTAGACAGACATTAACTGTTTGGAGGTGAGGATAAATTATTAGTTGTATGACCCTCAGTGTTTTCTGCCGCTGAACCTGGTATAATCAAGACTGCACATAGTCTAAAGGGTTTACTGGACCTTCCCACCTTGTTATTTTTTCTCTGCATTTAGCAGGCAAATTACAGTGAGAATTTAACAAGTCAAAATTATACAAAAGCATTTCCAGAAAAAAAGTCAGTTTAACTATCCTAATTGAGGCCTTTTTTAACTGAAACAAAATAAGCTGATCTGGTCCAACGCTGCATGCAGTTCCATCTGAGCTCATTAAGTTTTAGTGAGACTTTTTAAAATATCTTTAAATGGCTCAAAAACACTAGAAAAACACACTCATTGTTTTATTTCGAGTCTCACTAATGAATTTCTAAATATCAGAAGTGTTAGGACACTCGAGCCTAACATTAGCTGGCATAATGTTAACTTATAAACAGCTGTTGTAGTTTAGATGGCAGGTCAACATGGCAGCTTCCACAAACCGGCACCTGCTCTTATGAATTTTTAATCCATTAAAAGTGCAAAGTTTTTGAGAACGCGTCAACTTATTGGAAGATTAAATTACACACTAATCAATGTATATTTCTAAGCACATTTCTTTTTCTATTAGATAACCTAAAAAGTTACTTACTTTACCTTTAACCGTTTTTTTTTGTTTTTTTTGTTTTTTTAAGCATAGTGTTCTGTGATAGTGTAAACAGAGGCTGAGAAATGGCATTTGAAATCCCTTTGGACACTTGGATTTGCAAGAATATGCTAAGTAGGTTATTTTACTTTCAAAATCCAATCATGACTAAGCAGCCATACCTGTGGTGAGAGGATTCTTTCCCTTTTGCTTTCATTAACACCTACACCCTGTTTTAAAGAAAATATGGAGGTGTCCCAAACTGTTGAGACACACTGGAGAATCATTACACCCCTTCCAAATATGTAGAATGAACATTAAGTAATTCATTCACCATTTTCCTTTTCAGTCTCCTTACTACTTTTGTTCTCTATGGCAAACTAGAGAATGAACAGCTCTTCTTTTAACATTTAGAATAACCAGGTAAAACTTGCATTTTGAATTCCCATTGCTCTTGTGTCTGATAAAATATAATCATTCAGCACGTGTAAGTCTGAAAAGGCATTAAAAATACTGGAAACTTCAGTTTAATGTGGTTCTGTGATGACTGAATCATGCAGTGAATCCACAGCTTTAGTGGATACACAAGCACAGCTGATGCACAGTCACACAATCAAACCTGGAGAAAGAAGATAGTTGTGATAGCTAGAGGACGGCGTCACTTGACTGCCAGCTGTTGTCAGTAAGTTTGTTGCTGGTTATTACTGAACATCAGCGCTACCCAGCCACAATAAGAGATTACCAAAGCCATTTGGTGTATTGAAAGTTTCCAGCTAATTGTAGGAGAGACATGCTTTCCTAATCAGGGGTGCTTCAGCATCGGTCACACAATTTCAGATAGAACTGTCGGCATCTTCTTAACTGTGCATCTTTAAAGGAAAAACAAATATATACAAATAGATTTTGGGTTGCAAAAATATTTGTTATTAGGTAGTTTTTGTTGACAAAAAGTTGCTCATTTAAAGGCAATTTCAGATTCACTACATTCATTCTTTACAAACAAGATATTTGGTCTGAATTAGTGAGCTTTAGGTGCTTCTAGGTTGGTTTTGTTGGCTCAAGACAAAAGTCAGGTTGGTTGTTTTCACCCATTTCCACTCTAAGACAACCTTCTCCAGCTATACACTATTCAGAGGTTTTAGTATGTGACAGTCATCATTTCTCAGCAAATAAGTCTGCACCTCACTTAAGATGTGAGTTATTAAAAATGCATACAGAACGAGATCTTCTGTTGGTTCATAATCATATACATTAGAGATTATTTGTAATTAAAAATCTTTGTGTTACAAATCCGTCTACTTTACTTCAAATCTTTGTCTTTTTTTTTTGCCATAATCTATCTCATTCTCCCATCCCAGTGACTACTAGCCACATGAGATACTCTTGAATGCTTTGCCATACACTGCCATCTGTAACTGCTGAGAAATGACCTATTCAACCACTCTTTTCATTAGGAGACTTCAGCAGAAAAATAGACAGGGTGGGGGGAGTCTGTCAGAATGGGCTGCTCCTTATTAAGTCCTACAATTCCCACTTTCAGACAACAATAAGCAGGGAGGGAGAAGAAATGAAGACTTGAGAAGGGAAAGATAAAGAGAGCAGAGGAGATGAATGGAGCTAGGTAAGATGAGCAAAAACACAGCGGCTTTGAGAAGTGGTGTGTGTTCTGCAAGTCCTAGTTTGGGAAAACTAAGACTTTGGGGCTGTGAGCATATATGCATGCTCACTGCCGTGGACAAACAGACAGACTCATGTCTAAATCCTCTTAATCAGGGCTGGACTGTTCTTTAAACCTGTATATACACCCCCTTGTTTGGTCTACGTGTGCATGTGAATGTGCGTGAGTAAGCTTCCCAAAGACTTTACTTTAATGGGATTTGTGTAAACAGACCCCACAGCTTCAACCATAGTGTAATTAAAGGTAAAGAAAAGAGGAAGCAGACTGGGGGGGAAAGACTTTTACAGGAGCCTGAGAGATAAAGGATAGACTTTCTCAGTGCAACCACAACTAGCACAATAACAAGCTGATGATTAGCTTTAATAACAATAATTAAACTCCATTAATGTGTTACTGCCATCCTGAATCTCAAGAAGTCTAATCTGAGAAACAGAAAAGTTATAGAACCCTACCTTAGAAAAATTACAGAGTCTCTGTTGATTTAAAACTAGTTATAAAATCATCAACTTTTCAAGAGTCACGCAGCATTTTTTGGGCACATCAACTTGCTACTGGGGCTAGTCTCAGCCATATTAATAATGCTCACAGCCACTACAGATCTCATCATTTCGCTTCCTAGTTATGCCAGCTGGAGGCATAACCACATCTCATCTGAGTTTTACAGCAGCAGAGCTGACAGAAAAACTTGGCCATGTCAGCCAATGTGGCACGCAAACACACAGATGGGGACGCATACAGACACACACACATCTGTTTGCATATTATCCAATCCCTGATAAGACAAAAAACTGAACTGATGTGACTAAAAGTTGGTACAAAGTTTAGATGATATATTTGCCTCTCACAGATATACTGCATCAGCCTACAAGAGATCTGATATACAACAATATTAAAACTTTTTATTTAATGGAACATAGTGCAGAAAAAGAAAGACACTTTACATATGGTGTCTTCACATAGTTTACCCAGCAGAGCAGCTCCGTCACCAGTTTACAATAAATTCAAGACTGTGTGCACCAGTGTAGCAGAGTAGCATGACAGCTGAGCAGAGTCAACTCACTAGTTTGGGAAATTCATTGTTGGAAACAATGACCCTGTCATTTTCCATTTTCAATACAACTCTCTCATACTGTATGTATATTTAATGGACCAAATCATCACAAAAAAAAACCACAAAAAAAAAAAAAAAAAAAAAAAAAAAAAAAAAAAAACCCCAAAAAAAAAAAAAAAAAAAAAAAAAAAAAAAAAGTCT
>VUQS01027342.1:17095-46539 GCA_015108495.1 Heterochromis multidens | reverse complement strand
AGCCTAATCTTAAGAGTAGAGAGGGTGTCTGTCTCCCGAATCCAAACTGGTAGCTGGTTCCACAGAAGAGGGGCCTGAAAGCTGAAGGCTCTGCCTCCCATTCTACTTTTAAATATCCTAAGAACCACAAGTAAGCCAGCAGTCCTAGAGGGAAGTGCTCTATTGGGGTGATATGGTACTATGAGGTCTTTAAGATAAGATGGGACCTGATTATTCAAGACCTTGTATGTAAGGAGAAAGATTTTAAATTCAATTCTGGATTTAACAGGGAGCCAATGAAGAGAAGCCAATATGGGAGAAATATGCTCTCTCTTTCTAGTCCCTGTCAGTACTCTCGCTGCAGCATTTTGGATCATCTGAAGGTTTTTCAGAGAGTTTTTAGGACAGCCTGATAATAATGAATTACAATAGTCCAGCCTAGAAGTAATAAATGCATTAACTAGTTTTTCAGCATCACTCTGAGACAAGATGTTTCTAATTTTAGAGATATTGCACAAATGCAAGAAAGCAGTCCTACATATTTGTTTAATATGCGCATTGAAGGACATATCCTGGTCAAAAATGACTCCAAGATTCCTCACAGTGTTACTGGATGCACTTAAACTAGACACAAAAAGACTCAAGGGTGAAGGCTAAGAACATCACAAGCAGCTATACAAAATAAACCCTAACCAGAGGCTAAATAAACAGGAACAAACAACTAAAGATACAAAGGAACGTGAAAATCAAATATAAACAATAAACAAACTAAGAACCAAACGGAACATCAAATAATAAACAACAATTTAAAATCCTAAAACTCAAAACTTTGGGACCATGACACATACTGTATATATACTGTATATTACAGAAACTACGGGGTTAATTATAAGCTTTTTTGCACTTACAGTAACATAGTGTATTAATATTTGTTAACTTCATCTGTCTCCTGACAGGTGCAAATAACTTAGATGCCAAAAGTTGTTTTTTTTTTTAAATGGTCTTTGTATTCTTCTTGGGCCTGTTGTCATTTATTGTTTCACTAATACACACCAACTCAGTAAATTTATATTCCTGGATGTGTTTGACACTTTTTATTGTACAAAGTTAGGAAAGCTATTTAAGTTGATCCTCATATTGCCTTACAGATAAAAAAAATTGTTCCCAGTCTCTTCATCACAGTCAGGAATACAGTTAATTAAACTCAGGATTGGCAGACACCTGAAGCCAAATTACTGATCTCGTATCAGAAATAGAAAAAGTTGGATCGTTGCAGCTCCACTAGGAATGACTTGAGGTGACTGTTGTTGTGATTTGGTGCTATATAAATAAAATTGAATTAAATTGACTTGATAAATCTCTCCATGCAGCACTTGTGCCTCTCATTCGTGCCAGAGTGTCCCAGCCAAGGTGCAAGCGGCACCTCATTCCCAGCTCATCAAATACTGCCATTTTAAAAGCTGCCAGCGTCTCGTGGAGATGCACAAGGTGTCCTTTTCCAACAGTGCGACACTCTCCCCCAACTCTTCTCATGTGGACGCTTGGTGGTTAGATTATAATGCACTGGGCACTGGGCACCCTTAAGAGTAGTAGATATATTAATAGTTAATACTGAGACACAAATCGCTTTGGGGTTGCATCAGGAAGGGCATCCGGCATAAAAACTCTGCCAAATCCAACATGTGGTGACCCCTTCTTAATAACGGATTTGAAAGTAGCTTTATTAATGGTCTGTTAATGGTCTAAATATGCAAAGTAATTAGTAACTAGGTTAGGCTCTAAATCCAGCATGAACTATGATAGCATCACTTTCACTGTTGTTGTGTTATCAACCTTTTTGTTGAGGAAAAGAGACACTGCTTGGGCTGAATGCTGTATTACTTTTTGGGGGACTTGGTATTACTGCCAGTTTTCTGGACCTGAGGGTATTCTGTATTTGTTGGTGCAGCAGACCTCCAGCCCCAGGAACCACAGAAGGAAATATAAATCATACACAGATGAGCACTGATAGTCAGCAGTATTTTTCATCTGTCAGCTGCAGACATTGGAAACAACGTCCGAGTGTGTGTTAAATGAGTTGTGACCCATGGCTGTTTGCAGCCTGTGGACCGGTGCGAGAGCAGTGACTCCACGAGAGAAAAGGGACAAAACAGAAAAACAAACGCCAGTAAAAGAGTGAACCTCCCTGCTCATCATCATCATCATGGCCCCATTCTTCCTCTCTCAATTGCAACTGAATCGCCTCGGTCTCATTACAGATTATGGCCTCAACAGAGTGACTCTCCCCTTTCTCTCGCCTTTCTCCACACAGTCCCTCTCTTGATTAACATTTTCTGCTAGGCTTCACACCAAAGGCACAACCTGTGCGCTTTAAAGGCAGGGTGAAAAAAAGCCATCAAGCGCTGGAGTAGAATCAGATAAGGCTATCAGGCAGGAGGCTTTACTGCCTCGGCTTTGTCCTGCTCCTCCACCCGCCCTCGCTTCCTCCCTCAATCTCTCACTCCACTGCACCTTTTGTCCAGCTGATTCCCTGACGGTACGCTCCCCTCAGCCAGGAATCCCCCCAACCGCCTCCAGCACCACTGAACTGTGAGTGCGAGCGCTGTAAACAGCAGCAGAAAGAGCAGGCGAGGCTGATGTTGAGGGTGAACTCCCCGCAAACAACTTTCACTCACAGAACAGGCCTCATTCAGCATGTTTCATAGCAAAAAGTGAAAATAAACTGCAATTTTCATCCAGTCAGAGTACTCAGCAGAGGTCAGCTTGCCCCTGAATCTCATTTATGTGAATCATTGGCTCTGATGAAAGCAGCCATTAATCAGTTATTCCATAGAAGATCTGACAAATCTGAGAAAAGTTCCCACCCGACCCCATCAGAATCAGGTGATTTTTTTATTTTCATTTTGTATAATAACTTTGTTATATGTAATGAAGCCATGCAAAACTTTACTGTCAAGCTATGAATATTTTCTGAGTTACGAGCCAAGTAAGTGGAAGAGCTGTCTACATGAAATTTTCTGGGCTGAAAAACACATTTAAGTTCAGTTTTACGCCTATTTTACGTGCAGAAATTTAAAAAATATCCTGCTTGAGTAAATGATAAAAAGGCACCATATACACACCTGGATGGTTCTTATTAGAGTTATTACAGTGTGTGTGTGTGTGTGTGTGTGTGTTTGTGTGTGTAACCTCATATTAGTATTGTGGACTCACAGACGTCAGCACAGGTCAGCTGCTCACTCTCTTCCAGATGGTCAGTGAACCTCAGCCTCCTCAGAAAAAGAGGAGGAGGATCCATTCACTGTATCACACAAGGTGCCAGTTCACTTTAGCAGATTGACTGGTGCACTGATCCAGCCACTGAGGAGGATGAGGAAAGACTTTAAATCCCTGCCTGGGCCCGCTGCAGGCCGAGCCACGGCTGCACGTGTCCCTCCGGATCCTCGTCCCACAGCCTCGTCTCATCGCAGATATTTGCAAACAGATGCGAAGAAGGCAGGCCGCAGGTTTTTTTGATCAATCAAGCTTTAACAAGTCAAGTTGACTGGATGCGAATGTAACATTTTGCATGTGAAAGGAGGAGGCCTGGTTTTGATTAGGCCTAAGCTGATAAATGGCAGATTCAAACAGACCCCCCCCCGCTATTGCAGAAAAACCCCAGAGGTCCAGAGGTTTAAGTCCAGACTGATATCAACTCAGTTGTTTCTCTTTCTTCTCCACACCAATGAATAGATCCATTATTCAGTAGACTCATTCGCATCTCCTAAATTGAAGTGGCAGCAGCTTAAAAGCCCCGTTTTCTACCCCCCTCTCTTTTTTTAAGAAGTCGCTCTCCCTAACAAATTTGCCTGCTGAAATATTCATGGGTGCGATTTGTCTCAGTTTGTGCCCCTCGTGTAATCATTGCTTTTACATTTGGGGCTTTTGCACTGAGTCAGGGAAATAAGCTCATGTTTTTCTCCTAAAAACATCTTAACATGAAAGGGTTGTAAAAACTTCACATGAAACAATACAGAATTTCATTTTGCAGATATTTTTTCTGTACTTTGCTTTTATTTCTGTTCTTTGCATGCAAATGGTACAAAGGACCTCAAATGCAATCCCATAGCATACTTTTTTCCCCTTCTGTTTCCCTTTGGGGAGCTTTAACATTGTTATAATCATGATTCTCACTCTCCGACCTAAACGCAAGCTACACTTTTCTCTTTTGAAAATCAATTCATATAAAAGCTGAATGTATTTTTTTGTAAATCTGGTAAATAAATTCCAGCTTGACATACTTGGTAGTTTGGGAAACCTGTAAATTTGCACTCGAATTTAATGCACTGTGTAAAAAATTAGGAAATTCTTCTAGAAAATAATGGCTAGAAGATGAGCGTGGTATTAAAATGTAGGTAAAAAGAAGACCTTACATATGGCATAACTTGTTTTGAGCAGCCACCAATCCCATACGGTGATATAATCCTTTGAAAATTTACCTCAAATGCACCAAAATGCACAGCAAGTTATCAGAAAACATTTAGGGTGCATGGTTTGTTGCCACACCGATGCACTTCAAGAGACTGTAACTCAAAAAACTGAAGGTAAAATTTTACCTGGCTTCATTAAATATGCTAAAGTCAATATATAAAACCAGCTGAGGCACTGAAAAGCTTTCCCATTATATTCATGCAGTTCCACTGTTGATTAGCCAAATGTAAAACAGGTAGCTCTTGCAGAAAACTTGTATTTCTGTGTGGAGTAACCTGTGTGGGTTCTCTCCAGGTAAAAGAAAAGACATGCACATGAGGTTAACTGGTTCTTAAATGGCCGTGAAGCTTAAAGTGTATAGAATGAAGCATAGTAAGTGTGATTTGTAGTCGGAGGCACTTTGAGTGGTTAGTAAAATTAGACAAGTGCTATATAAACGTTTTTGGTGTATTGGAACAGCTAATATTCAGTCTTTATTTTTAAAAAAATGAAAAAACAATCCAATTAAGACAGGAAAAATCTCAGTTTCACCAATTTAATCTTGTCATGCAAACCTGTTATTATACAAAAAAAATTAGATGATTTTGAGGGTGTCACATTGGGGACACCCACAGCTTTTTTTCATTGACCCACAGAGTTAAAAGTCAGAACTTTTTTTAGACACGTAAACCCGATCTGATCTGTAAACACATCTGAAAACACTGGGAAGTGTCCATCTCACAGTCTTCACGTTTCTTTTAGTCCTGCAATAGAAATATATTAAGTTTGGTATCACACAAACCTCAGAAAAGCAGTCAGTCTAGGTGCAAGTCAGTGTTATTTCCCTCTAATATATTCACTCTCAGTAAAAACCTTTTCCCTGTTAAACCACAACAGTGCCGTTCATTTCGAGGCCTTGATGCAGTTTCCCCTGGATCTATTCAGCTCACTTTCTGTCTTCATATAAAGACCCAGCAGCCAAGTGCCACTCTGACCCCCTTCCTCCCCTCCTTCACTCCCTCCTCCCAGATCTTGGCCAACTGGACGCCCTGTGAACCTCTCGCCCCGTATTGTCCCCCCTCCCTGACCCCGGTGCGACCGGAGGAGAGAAATATTGCCCTAATCCACTCTGCACACACACATACGCACACACCGTGAGAAGCCTGATGTTGTTACTCGAGCTGGACGCTTCTTTTCATGATCACACAGAAAGATGCAAAATCCACCGTCTGAAATTTAGTTTGTATGTTGTCTGAAAGTACAGTTAACGTGGGTTCTCCCGGCTCTCAACTTTTGTCTTTGTTTTCTTCTCTTTCCAGTCGACTTTTTGGCAAAGTACTGCATTTTCAGTCAGGAGAAGCTGGCTGAGTACAAAAGGGCTTTTGAAGCAGTAAGTGAAAAGGGATTTAAACCCTTTATATTCCCCTTTTTCTTTTAGGATATTCTGTTTCACTCACTGTAATTTGCTGCACTCCCTGTCAGAAATAAGGGGATTTTTTTCCTCCTAACGGTATCAAAGACTTTTTCGGAAAACAGTAAAAATGTTCATCTCAGAATTTAAATACATGTTTAAATCACTTTTTTTCCAGTTTGCCATCACAGATGACTAGGGAAACCAGTAAATACTTGCATTTAAGAAGGTTGAAACAGGTTTAGGCCTCATGTTTTTGCCTTAAAAACAGTTTCTGCTAGTTAGTTCATCCAAAAATTGGCACCTTGGTTGGATTCCTAAGATATTTCCAAGGTTGGTTTAAACTTTTTAGACCTCAGTCACACAGACCTAGAGACCAGTTGGTAAACCCCCCAACAACCTTTGATCGCTAGCGAAAAATATATATACTCCCCAACTGGTTGCCAAGTAGTTGCTGGAGGTTGCCGGTTGTTACTAGATGAAATCAGTTGCAAAGAGGGTGCTACACCAAAAACGTCCTTGCGATTGCTTTGTTTACTAGCAGATTGTAATGGTCGCCTGTAGTTTGCATGGAAAATGGTGACTTGTCTGCAAACACTCAACAACTACTCACCAAACAATAGCAAAACATGAAAAAAACAAGGCAACCTAGAAACTGAGACTGTTTGCCTTCAAACTAAAAGTTGCACTTTACCGCCGCAACCCAAAACATTTCAAAAGGTGCAGCTTTTAGCTTGAAGGCAAACAATCTCTGTTTCTGGTTTATGCTACATGTGTTCAAGTTTCACTACCGCTCAGTGAGCAGAAGGCAAGTGTTTGCAGACAAGTTGGCATCTTTCATGCAAATTACGGGTGACCGTGGCAATCTGCTAGTAAACAAAGCAATCGCAAGGACGTTTTCGGTGCAGCATCTTCTTTTGCAACCAATTTTTAGCAACCTCCAGCAACCACTTGCCAACCGGTTGGGGAATACAGATTTTCATCTGGTGATCGGTGATTTTTTTCTCCTCTGATGGTATCAAGGATGATCGCAAATTGGCTTACAGATTATCAGAAAACAGTCAAATGTTCTAAATATTAACACTTGAGAAATCAGAAGAAAAGCTTTTTTTGTTTTTTTGCCTTAAAGAAGTTGTTTGCAGCTAATTTTCTGCTAATCCACTAATCCTCAAATTGGATGGATTTCCAAGTTATTCCAACGGGTAGAAAAGAAAGTAAAGCGCAAGCTACAGATTTTATTGATTTTTCATAACTTTCTGTTGTTTCTTTATATAATACCCAACATTTTTCCCTATTTTACCCTTAAAATAGAGTTAAAGATGGTAATGGCAGTCTTTTCCTGCAGGAGGACAGTGACGGTGACGGCTACATCTCCTGCCTGCAGGTTCTCCTCGCTCTTAAAAACATCATCCCTCCTGAGCTGCTGTCTGAAGAGGAAGAGATCTACGTCTACAGGGTGGGTCTTCACTGTGCCTGCACGCGTGCACGTCACACGTTCACGCCACTGTAACATGAGCGTGTTATTTTTCAGATCCTGGAGATGGTGGACTTCAGAGTGACAGATGGGCTCGTGGACCTGAGGCTGTTTGCCGTAATTGCAAGCCTGGCACAGAAAATTGCGTCCATGGAGTAAGTCACCAACTAACACACCCCTCAGTGAAGTCATGGGAGGAGTCGCTGACCTCCCATAAATAAGAATAAGAGTGTGTACGAGTGTTTGTTCCAGTGATTTCTGTCGTTGTGTGTGGGACCCTCTGTGAGCCACTTCCTCTTTTTTATACAACTTTAGAGGTCAAGGTTTTGAGTCTGGATGTGATAACTGTGAACTCTGCCCTAAAGAGCTGAAATGAATGACAAATAGTCACCAGAATTTGACTTAATTACAACTTCTCTTACCAAAAAAAAGTTAGAAATCAAATATGTTATTTAATTTTTTAAAAATAATGCAAAAGTAAAAGAGTAAAAGTCATATAATGACCAATAAGCAGTATGAAACTAACATTACAGCCCCACACAATGACACAAATCCCTGTGCTAATGAGGGCACATACGGCAAACATGGTGAAAACCAGCCCATTTTTAGTTGACCTATGCATTGAGCTTGGCACTGGGATGCAGTCTGTGTAGAAGCTCAGAAAAAGTCGAAGTCTCGTCAGCAGCAGTGGATGGATGCACAGTTTGCAATAAAAATAAAAGTAATGTTCATATTTCCACTCCTCAAAAGTTGTAGTCCTGGTTCTGCTGGAGGTTTCTTCCTGTTAAAAGGGAGTTTTTCCTTCCCACTGTCGCTACGTGCTTGCTCATAGGGGGTCGTTTGATTGTTGGGGTTTTTACTGTATTATTGAAGGATTTTTACCTTACAATATACAGTTGTGCTTATAAGTTTACATACCCTGGCAGAATTTGTGATTTTTTGGCCATTTTTCAGAGAATATAAATGATAATACAAAAACTTCTCTTTCACTCATGGTTAGTGGTTGGGTGAAGCCATTTATTATCAAACAATTGTGTTTGTCCTTTTTAAATCATAACGACAACAGAAACTATCCAAATGACCCTGATCAAAAGTTTACATACCCTGGAAGTTTTGGCATGATAACATACACACAAGTTGACACACACAGGTTTAAATGACTACTAAAGGTAACCATCCTCACCTGTGATCTGTTTGCTTGTAATTAGTGTGTGTGTATAAAAAGTCAGTGAGTCAGTGAGGCAATAGTCTGTCCATTATTGATTATAAGAATATTTCAACTAATCCCTAACAGAAATCAGCTTAACTGAAGTACTCTTCTAGGGATGAGTGTTTTTATATTGAAACAAGAGAGAAACTGAATGGTTGCTGCACAAGAATCCTGAAAAATTCGACCTCATTTTAGAAAATATTAAATTTCATGTTTTATTAATCAGTGTCAAGGAGTTTTTTGGCTCTAGGAACTGTACACTAAATAGTTAGCCAGTACTGAGGTTAATCACTCGCTGAGACCCTCAAATAACAGTATTATTGTTTTGCAAATATGCTCGTAGTTCTTATATATAAAGATCTTATGTCAGAGATTCATTAAAACTGATAACATCTGAATGTATTTATTGTAGTTTGTCTGATTGGTGGTCTGCTGCAATGATTACTCAGTTAATACATTAGACACAAATGTATTTATTTCAGACAACAGCAAAAAACAGACAAAAAGAAATCCACGGGAAGAAATTAACAATTTTCTCCTCATAATAAAACTCTACAATTCAGTTTCTTGAAGAATAAAAAAACACCTGCACGGTTTCTGATCCCTATCCCCAGAAAATTCCAAGTAGGTCCACATTTTTCTGTTTTTAGGTTAAAAAAATATGAGGATTTGGTGCTTTTCCTTATATAACAGGTGTTTTTTACTTTTTACGGAGGAAACAGCAGAAAAAATAAATTGCAGATGAACAGATCATGAAAATAACCGAACACTGAACCCTGCTCAGGCGGTGCTTGGCCTCTTCATCCTTGTGTCTCTGCATTGTGCCCCATATGTCGCAGATTCCCACACACAGCGATCTCTCCCTGCCCCGGGCTCTATAGCTTCCTACACACAGGAGTGTGTGGAGCCAAGCCTACACCAGAGGTCCCAGAGGGTCAAGGCCTGCACCCAAAACCCTCACCCCAGAGTGAGAGCTCCCTCTCAGCGAGGACAGGGCCAGGGTCACGGGTCCTCTGATTTACGGCCAGCGCCTTTGTGTGGTGCATTAGAGGAGGCCTGTAGACTGACTGCCTCGCTGGCACAGAAAGCCCAGGGTGTCTGCGCTCTATAGAGGCAATTATAGTAATGATAATGAATGTCCATATTAAAACTCTTTCCACAGAACTACTTTTTGCGATTTAAATGATAAGAAGAGAGGAGATCAGCGCTCCTATCGCGGCCTCCTAAATGAGGAGAAAACAATAGCATCCTTCTGCCATCTCATCCCAACTGAACTCAGCTGATCCTCTTACCTGTTTCACTTAATCCTGTTGTCTGTAATCCTAGCTCTGAAATGAGCTGCAACAGTAGTTACACAATCAGCCTTTCTGATCATGTAGGGCTTAGAGGAGGTGGCGCCCTCATTATCATAGATGTTTCTTGCAGTTTAACAGCACAGTAATTACCCCCTTCCCCCCGTTCACTCTCTTCTTTTCTTTTCATCTTTAGCTGTCCGTCCCCTCTCATGTCTCTCATCTCTCCGGCTCTCTTTTTGCCTCCCTCTCACCCTCTCTGTGCTCTCCTGTGTTGGCCCTTGACTCAGCCCATCTGTCCCTGTGTGGCATTGTGCTTCCTTGACAAGTCCACCTCACACAGCGCCACATTCCCTCAGGGCGGCGTCACATGGTCTGCTGGGAAGCACATTGCCATACAGGATTCCCGAACGGCATCAAGTGGAGCCATCTCATCCTTTTGCTGGAAACTCACATTCACTAAATGAGTTGCAGAGACGTTGACCATCTCCCCGCTACATAAACTGTCTGATAGAGTTTCTTATCACCCATCAGCCCACTCAAAGTATCGCAAAACAACCCTCAATTCTGTAAAGTCAAACTAGGTCAGGATATGTTTGCATCCCTTCACCTCCCGCTTCACCGGCTCCCCAACGACGGGACCGCCAAAATTTTGGGGGTATTATGCAAGCGAGAAGTCTGCTGTGCTTTCCACAGCGGGGTGCCAGAGGAGGTCCGACAAAAGAAAATGGGTTAGGCTGCTATTATCCTCCCTGCAGTCCATCACCGGTCCCCTCGCCCCTCGTTTACGCGAGCCATTATCACGCCAGTGTCCTTAGCACACCAGCATTTGGACTCTTTTACTGCAAACCAAGTGCAATTAATAATCATTAGCTGCCCTGTCTCTCTTCATTCCCATCAAGCCCCTGCCTGCACCGTGGTTGGAGGACAAGGGCCAATCATGGAGCCGGGAGCACTCAGGCGTGCACTGCACTCGATGGCCTAGTGCTTGGCCATTCTTTGGTCTAACAGGCCATTGAGCGCTCAGCAAGGAGGGGCTCATTAACACTGGGTGCTCGTTAGAGAAGGGACGGCCGTCGCTGTGCCACACGCTGGACAGGAGAGGCCTGTCCCAACACAATCGGTCGTGTCTCCCTCTAATTATCCGAGCAGACCTAGATTGTGTCGGTCTGCGAGTGGTCACATTGCAGCAGAGTGTGCCTCCGGTTGCTGACGCCCCTCCCTAAACCTTCACACAGACCGCGCTCCAAACCAGAGCAGTTTTATCCGTTACTGTGGCGGGGTGTCCCCGTGTGCCCATGCATTGTTTTGCAGCTAGGCCACTGTGAACAACCACAATAGACTCAGAACATTTTACCATCACGTCTCCTGTAAACACGACGTCGCACAGGACAAACCCGCCAAAAAATGCCGCCAAAGTTTTTCCTATTTTTGGACTGATTACATGAACGCAATTATTTGTATTCACAACAACCCTGTTTGTCCAAATGTTGCCCTCCTTAAAGGCCAGCTGCTCCTATTTTTTACACTTCATGACTTAGTCGCTAAAAGCGTTTGTGCAGCGTGCTCTGAAGGCTCATGGAGTTACTTTTGTGTCTGTATTATGAAGTCAGAACAGGTTTGCAATCAAAGAGCAAAACTATAGAAACTGGAACTATGTTTTAATCCAAGTAAAATGAACTAAATAAAATAAATAAATAAAATAAATTGTGAATCCAGGTTCACGGGTTATGGTTGTTTCTTGAGTGCTTTTTGTAGGACAGTCTGATAGTTAGACTCACCCTGGTTCCCACAGCAAAAAGCCAACAGGTTTTTTTTCCAATTATTGCACAAAATAGGCTCTGTTGGAAATAAATATTTGAGATACTTAGAGATTTGGTTTGGTTAGATGTAGATAATCTTCGCAATTTAAAAAAAATCTGTTTTTTTTTATCTGTTTCAAAACATTAGTGCCTTTTTTTTTTTATTTGTTTCTTTTTATCCCTGGAAAGCCTGAACCATGAAATATTTGCCAAAAAATTAAAATCTTTCGAAACTGGAGTGTTTATTGAACCTTCTGATGAATTAAAAAAAATAAATTTAATATCAATTTGCATGTATGAGTTTTAATTTGTATCATTTTTGCTACATCCAGCATTTTTGTGCAATTTATTGCTTAAAAAATTTATTGTGCAATTTATTCAGGTTTTTCACGAAAAAAAAATCACACTGATGATGTAGAGGTCTCAGAAACTCACAAAAACTCATGTATCAAATCTGATACACTTGGGGTTACAGGGTTAAACCGTTATGTGTGATTTTGGGCTATAGAAATAAAATTTACTTGACTAATAAACACATTTTCAAATGCTAACATGAGACTATAAACAAACTACAACAAAGTTTAAACTTTTCTGGCCTTGCTAATGAGTTATTCTTATGTCATTAAACTACGTCAGCAGCTACCTGGTGGTTCTAAAATGCTATGCTGCGGGTGCCGTTCGGCTCACCGGGTTAAGCAGGTGACCCATATGCCACAAGGCTAGTGCAGCAGCCTGGGTTTTGAATGCAGCCCAGGCCATTTGCTGTGTGCCTCCCCCTACTCTCTCTCCTACTTTCCTGTCATCTCGCAACTGTTCCTATCGTAATGAAGGCAAAAAAGCCCCCAAAAATTAGAATAATTTAAAAACAAAAGGTTCTGATGCCACAGGCCACAAGCTGTAAAAAAAGCAAGGAGAAACATAAGCAGGTGTCAGATACGTAATCAGCGATAATGTTTTACAGAAAATGAGTGGTTATATATCAGCTTGGTCAGAGAAAAACGACCCAACCACACGACCTAAATGATGTGTAACCACAGTTTGTACAGGTATGTGCAGCACATTTCAGCAGTGATTGTTTTTTTTATGTTTTTAATGTTTAGACCAGTCAACTAGTCTGATTTATTTTTCTCTCATTTAAAAGACTAGCAAATGACTCGCCAGTAAAGTCCCTAAACACAAACACATGATTGTCAGCGTCAGCGCCACTAACTTCCTGTGTTCCTTGAATGTTCCTGATAACTTGTGTAGTCTTAGCTACTTGTTACCAAAACCTTTCTGTTACAAATGCTACTTTTGAGCTCACACATGTAGATCTTGTTTAATGATCAGGTGACCCTGAATCCTCCCTTAATTACGCTGCAATAGGCCTAGGCTGCTGGGGACTTCCCATGATGCACTGAGTGATTCTTCTTCACTCTTTTCACCCTCTATATGTTTATACACCACTCTGCATTTAATCATTAGTTGTTGTTACTCTCTGGCTCTCTTCCACCATGTGTCTTTTATACCGTCTCCCTCGCGGCAGATGGCTGCCCCTCCCTGACCCTGGTTCTGCTGGAGGTTTCTTCCTGTTAAAAGGGAGTTTTTCCTTCCCTCTGTCGCCAAGTGCTTGCTCATAAGGGGTCGTCTGATTGTTGGGGTTTTCCTCTATTATTGTAGGGTCTTTACCTTACAATATAAAGCCCTTTGAGGCGACTGTTGTCGTGATTTGACGCTAAATAGATAAAATTGAGAACTGAGAATTGTATGCCAACACTTGAACAAGCTGCCCGCTGACCTGAGATAAATTAAATGATAAATTAATTCTAAATTAAAACTGTCTCTACATTCAAAAACAGACTTAAAACCGTGTTATTCTCACAGGCTAATGGTTATTAATTGTGTGTGTATGTAAGCTTTTTTTGTTGTTTTATTAGCACATTGTAGAGCTACATAGTTTTTAAATTTTTTTATCTTTTATGGTAAACACATTGAGGTTACATGTAACAAAATGCGCTACATAAATGAAATTGACACTGACACTGACCCCAGCCCAGCAGCCAGAGCCTGATCTTCAACAGGTAACAAAGGCAGTGATGCAGCCTCCGTTTCTACCTGTTCATGTTTCTACAGTAGAATCACTGGTGATCGCTTTGAAGTCTCTTTGGGCTGGTTTCCAACTTTGCTTTTTGTTGTTGGTTTTGTGTCTGTTCGTAAACAATCTTTTGTGTCCTCACTAGGATATTTATGTCAGCATGTGGGACTGTAGCCTCTGGTAATTGTGTGACAATGTGTTTCAGGTCGTGTTACAGAGTAATACGAAAGTAATGTAACGAGTAGTGTTTTGAATTATTTTCTCTAGCTCAACAGAAAACAAAACTTTTGGATTCACATTTTAATCATAAATTTATTTCACTTGCAACAAAACATTATTTCAAAGCAGTGTTTAGCTTTCAGATCTATTTTGATTCCATTTTATTGCATTATAAAGATATAAACATTACTCCTCAGAGACTCTGGAGGGAGTTTCCCAAAGCCTGAAAAATACCATGATTACATCATCAGGGTAATCTTGCTTTGGACTTGGAGATATGAGTTTAAAAATCAAGATATCCTGAATGTAACTTCTCTCAAGGCAAAATTAAACCTTTAAAAGCTTTTTTTGCAGATGCACCTTTCACCAGCTGATAGTCTTGTTTTTGCTTTTTTCTTTCAGCGAGTTTATGCGATCCCTAATCAGCAACATGGACTTCCGCTCCCTGGAAGTGAGGCTCTTCAAGGCTAAGGTGCAGTGAAAGCTTCCTTCACCGCATGTTTACACTCTGGAGTTTGTTTTCACGAGGTGCACTCAACGCATCATCAGATTAACTCTCACATTAGTCACATTCATGCCACAAACGCTGTCCCCGCCTCTCTTCCATGGCCTTGCAAGTATAATTATAATGAAATAAACGCTGGCAAACACTTTGAAGAGTAATTCCAAGGCATGCTTTATACAGCAAGCTTTTTTTTTTTATGAGAGGCACTCACCCCTCATGCATAGAAATGAGGGAAGCAAGCCAGGGAGAGAAAGAGAGGGGTGCTTTTCCCTTTTCATAGATTAGCACAGCCCTAATCTCATTAAAGTGCCCAGCAGTGAACATGCCGTCCACTCCGCCCAGCCCTGTAATCAGACTGAGACACACGGCTCATCTCAGATGGACCGGGACGGGTGTACCAGCTGGCCCGGCCCTCATTCATAAAAAGAAGTACTGAGCAACAGAAAGGCAGGAGGAACATGAAAGCCTGCGGCCATGGTTGTGGAAACTGAGACCCTGGCCAGGTAGGGGAGGCTTCATAATTACAGAGCTGTTAGGGATAGGGTTGTTAACTGGAGAAGTTGGTGGGGAAGGGGGGCAATGGGCTGTTTGCCAGAGGGATTATAACCCTCCCACCCCTACTCCTCCTCCTCGTCTAACAATTAGTACCTAGACTGCATTAACTGTGCAAACAGGTGCACTCAAAAAAGACTAGAAACAGCCTGTGGTAATCTGAGGCTTCCCTAAAGAGCACACACACAAATGGTTCAAAGAGCAAGTCCGGAGCCAGTTTTCCATGTTTGAGGTCATGTTTATACCTAAAACTATGATTATAACTCCTGCAGCAACTTTTCCTGTTCCTCCTGGAGGACCAGCAGGGTGACGCAGGCGTTCAGAAGTGCTTCATCAGCGCCGAACAGCTGCTGCTGGAGCTGAAGGCCGGGGGCATCCACCTGGAGCAGGAGGTGGCTGTCAGGCTGGAGCTGCAGCACATTCCCCCTCTGGACCTGCTGGATTTCCTGGCCTACCTGCCCCTCTTCATGCTCATTCACAAGTCGGTGGTATCCAACCCTTTCGATGACTCCAGCAACCTTTGACCTCAGTCAGTGCACTGCGTGCCTGATGTATCAGCTGAGCCACCTCTGCTTGTGTGAAAAGACGACATGTGACAAACAGAAAAAAGGATAAATAAGAAGGAGCGGATTAGGCAATATGGAAATTTAAAGTATTTATTTTTAATTATCTTAACTTTACTGTATTTCTCTTCAAGTTTTAACCTTTGAATTTGCTGTTAACAACCAGCAAGAGTGAGTCCAGAGTGGAGGGAGCCATTGAAACTTATTCTGTTCAAATTTAAAGGGCTCCACAATAGACATTCAGAATTAAATTGGGTTATAGAAAATGTACATTTATTCCCTCTATTCTACAGAAAAAGTTATACACAAATGATGAAAATAATTTAAATGTGATGATATAACAAAAATAAAGTTATAATTTGTAGTAAAGTATGGAGGAAGACTTTAATTATAGCAGTTATTAGACAGGCGCTGAAGTTTTCCGACTATCTCCAAGCTATACTAATGAACTAACAAGCTTATGTTTCTAGCTCTGAGTGTTTTATGTTCCCTCGTCATATTTTTATTGATTAAAATGGTCTGCAGTGGTGAACTGAATATTGTAGAGGAAACAAAAAGGAACGTCTTTAAAAGCTGTTATATATTAAATGCTAGTGTGAAATTATAAATAAGCGGTAATATTTAAAGGATTAGATATTTAGATCTTCCAAAATAAAAAAAAATAGAAAAATAGAAAAATATGCTAGAAAAATATTTTTATAGACTGATGAAAACTATAAATACAGAATGTTTAATAATGTATCAAATCATCAGAGACAGGCTTTTGTTGTTGGAAGTTAAAATATAACAGAAACCTCAGTGATTAAAAGCAGCCCGCACAGGAGTTATACTGGATGTTTATGACACACAGATAAAAGATAACTTGATGATTAGACTGACGATCCCTGCGAATGGTGTTAAGGACTTGTGTGGGATCATTTTCAATCACTCACCTCAACAGCTGTGTAAACACATATCTGCATATGAATATGCAGAATATAGACAAGGGTCAAGATTTTTGGGACCTGAAATGTTTGTTGACCCTTTTTAGTCCGATTAGTGAACAAACCATGGAAATATAGTCCTGAAACATCAGTTACCTGTTCCCACTTTGGCAGTCAGTACAATTGCATTGCCTCAACATAGAGATTAATTTAACCTGCACTGCCCTCTTCACCTCTCATCTATACAAGTTGCTGAATTTTATTGACATTGCACTCTCAGGTGGTCACATCGCTGCTAGTCTCTTCCTGTGTGCACGTCCTTTCCGTCATGTGTGTGCTGAGTAAGTTCTGTTTCCAGCCTCTCTCGTTTCTGTTAGGGCATGTGGATCACGTCACAGAGCTGTAAAGTGCTGTCTGTGGTCCTGAAATCTTCTGTGGCTGCATTAGTTTCAGATTCCAACACTCTGCTTCATATAACAAGTGCTCATTGTTGTGGAGTTTATAAAAAGAACACAAAAACATGTGAGAAAAATGCAGCGGCGCAGCAGAGCTATTGGCTGGCGTCCAGTTCAGTCCAACTTAATCAACACTGATGAATGATATTCACTAAGATACTCAACTAATGTCGTTTGAGCCTTTGTTTTGCCTCAGCTTTGCCAATTAGATATGGCTGCGCTCTGTGCACGCTTGACAGATCGCTGCAGAGGAAAACATAATGAGCTGTGACAGGCAGCAAACCATTGTTAGACCGGGGACGTCCTGTAAGCAGCGTACGTCACCAGAGAAAACAGTCAAACTTGCTTTTATTGGGACTCTTTAGAAACATGTTTTGAACTCTGTTTAGTTTGAAAATGTGGCTGCAGGTGAGCTGTGCAGCAGTGAATGTGGCCACCACTGGCAGTCATGGTGGGGAAAGTTCATCTTTAGGGTCTTCTGTCTGGAGACTACAGCAAGAAATTAGCTTTTTTATTATTTTTATTATATCTGGTACAGTATATGTACTGTCCATTGTCCCTGCTAAATAACTGTAACTAAATACTTTTTAAAAAACATTAACTTTCAGCATCACAAATAACGTATAAGGTTTTATTACTCTTAGCATCTCTGAGAAGTTTAAAGTCACCAAGGTCTTGAACATTATCCGAATATGTTTATTTTAGGTCTTGAGAATAAGCTGTTTTTATTTAAAAATGGGCTTACAGCTAAAGCTTTGGGTTATTGAGACGTCTGCTACAGTCAGTAGATGGAAGTTTGAACCCGAGATGAGTGCTTCCAGGAGCTCTGCTCAGATAAGTGGTTCTTAAACTTCTTCTGGCACGTCCAGTGAAAAAAGTGAAGTTAATGCAAAAGTGCCTTTTACCTGCATTCCTTGGCCAGCAGGGGGCGACTCCTCTGGATGCAAAAAAAGCCAGTTTGCATAGAAGCCTATGTAAAACCAGCCCTCGGCTTGCTTGATCTGTGTAAACACTTCAGTAAACCCTTTCCTTCTGACTTTGTGGGCTCAATCACTTGTTTTGGGTCTTTTTAAAAACAACTTGATGTTCATTTTGTAAATTTTGGTCTTCATCAGAGTCCAGAAGGGTGTTAACTTTGAGTATGCTTCATCATGTGATTGGGTCATTAGCCAGTGAGATCAGATTCATCCAGATTGGTTTCAAAACACTAAACAAGAAGTCCATAAGGCTAAATACAGTCTATAGGCATGGCCCACTTTGAATAAAGGTTTTTCAACTTTAACAATAAAAAGGATCCAGGTTTATTTTTAGAGAAATAAAACTCCTCACTGCATAGTTTTCCCCAGTCATTCAGTCCCACTGTCTTTATGCCCCACCGCTGAGAACCATGACAAAGTCTGAGGACCTCTCGCTTAGACAGTGTGTTGGAGGTCTTTTTTTAATCCAATCCTCACAATTGTTTACAGACATGTATCTGATGGTGCTTGGCTGGAGGCTGCTGATGTGCTGCATGCCTCTATTACATCACTTTTATTAGACACTGTTTGTTAAATCTGGCTATTTTTAAAAAACACATCTCATTCTTAATGAAGTTCAAGTCACCTTTCAAAATAAAATGTTCTGAAGTAAAATAAAAGACGTGAGGAAAATAGAGGTGTTTTCACACAGAAATTAGTGAGATTAAACCTTTTTTTATGAGTTTATAATAGAAAATTGACTTTTGTTCAGATTTAAATGTATTGTCAACTGACAGAATTTTAAAAATCACATCAGAAAATATATAAAAACCAAATTTAGACGTATCATCTGTTTGTTTGGAAGCTGTTCCAGCTCCTCTCCTGCAGTGTTGGAGGTGGGGAAATCTGTTTGTTTCTATTTTAATCTTGGATTGTGCTTTTAATAAATAGATTAATCTTGGGGTTTTTTTACTACCATTCTTTAATAATTATTGGATATACAATGTATTGTCATCAGGTTAATCCTAAACTCAGACAGTTTTCTAATCATTTATGTTTTTATATGAGTAAGGAGACTGTTGTGATCCTTTCTTATTTTTCTGTGACCTACAGTGGACCCTCTGCCTCTCTCTCAGGCCCCCTGGTGGTCCACGAACCCTCCGTTGTGCGCCCATATTTACAATAAACACGAGTTTTTCCAAAATTTCACTAAATTGTGACTTATTTATGTATTTAACGCGCCTTCTGCATTAACAGCCACTGCGGTATAAACAAGAGCGGAGTGTTTTAACTTGAGCCCCAAACAGGGATTTTTTTCCCTACCAGGTGGTGGTGGTGGTGGTGGTTGTGTGTTCAGCGGCATGCTGCTGTCAGGAGGCACACGCCATCAGCCAATTCAGCTCCGTGTCTCCACTCGACCACCATCCAGACCCCATTCACTCATTAAACTAGACACGCGTCCGGCTGCAGCCTCCGGCCCTACCTGTCAAACTTAGTTGTGCAGAAACAGCAGAGCTCTACTTCACAATCTCACGACGTTCCCTCCATCTGCTAATTTTAAAGGCGCGTGTTCTCATTAATTATATTTCTCGGGGGAAGTTGAATTGGGGAAATAGTGTCATTATAATCCTACAACTTGGGTGATCCTCCTTCCAGCCGTTTTGTGCGCACAGATACTAAGAAAAAAGTTTGCACAGTGCTGTTTAAGACACTCGACCCCTCGTTTTTGTGCAGGGGTTCCTTAATTTTAAGGCCAAGTGCTTAAGAGAAATGCCACACCTGTATTTTTTTTTTCCAGCGGATTCAAATGTGTGTGTAATTTAAAATGAGGACAAAGTTCATTTTTACGCACGTTTTGCGTGTGCGAAAAAATGTGTTTGTTGAGTTGCAGAATGTTGCCTGGTATTACAAAAGAGAGTGGAGTTGGAGTGTGAGAGCTCTCTGGTAATAGACCTGTGGCTGGAGACTTTAATGAGCCACTGTGCGCTCAGTTTAGAAAAAGAGCAGAGAAAATATATCGTGCGTAAAATGTGCGTAACTGTGCCTTTTTCCTCTTTTATCTTGACATATTCTATCTTCTTATGTTGCGTTTAATGGCCACATATGGAAAGCTGTAACCCAATGCCCCCCCTCAAAAAAATAAGACATGGACAGTAATTCAGTAGTATCTCATTTTATTTTTAGACTAGAGTGTAGAAAATATGGTTATAAGACTTCTTATTTTCTGCTTATGTGAAGAGGATATAGAGCTGGCAGTATAAAGAGACAATACATGGCTATTGCACTCTGTTTGGACAATAGCTGCATAAGTTTTTGATCATTGTGACATGACATAATGCAATAACATGGTTTTGCTATTAAATAAGACACATCGGTGCTATAGGATAAAACATCGGAGTATCAAACTCCCTCTGGAAACCTCGTGAACACAAGAGCCAGAGAATAATAGACTACACGTCTACATAGGCAGGAGGTATAGAAGCGACTTCGCAATATATAGACAAAATATATACAAAAGGATGTGTACAAAACATCTATAAATCTCTTACATACAAAAATATCTTAATATATTTTTTAAAAAAGCGTTTGACATAGAATTTTATAGAATAAATCCGCGACTTGGAAGCATTTTCTGAATTCAGCGTCTGAGAGAAAGGCTTGGTGCTGCTGTGTGATTGGATTGGCATAGTAGAAGAGCGACGTATTAAGTTTTTAATGTGCTGCCGAAGAGCGTGAATTCACTTTAGGGTTTTTTTGTTAATCATGGGCAAATGCACAGAAAGCTTGGATTCCCACGCTGCCAGGAGACCCGTCTTCCTTTAATCCTTTGGCGCTGATCTCTGGCCTGATGTTCCATAAGGTTTCAGGACCTTGTTGAGTCTGTCAGGTGGACAGGGAGGACCAAAACGCGTGTACAGTGCATCTTGTTCTTGAGGAAACCCAGCCTCCTCCTCCGGGACCATCCCAAGCGCAGGACAAGAATAAAGTGAGCTGATCCATATTTCTGTGAGGAAAGAAGAAATGGAAGGTTAAGCCACGAGTTTATCCTGAGTTTAATGAAGATGGTGTCTGATACGAACATCATGAAGTCTGTCCTTACCTTGTACGGATGCTCAGAACCAGTTGGTGAAGTCCAACAGTTCCTGTTCTTCTGGACTGAGGGGGTCGTAGGAACCCTCGTCGGATGAGTAGGAGGACACGGGTGATCCTGCCATGGAGTTCATGTCTGCGGAGTATCCCTGCGACATGCTGGGCGACAGGACGCCGGACTGAAACGCCGCGCTTACCGCGTCGTGTTCGTCCAGCAGTTGCTGCAGGGCGCGGATGTACTCTACGGCAGAGCGCAGCGTCTCCACTTTGCTCATCTTCTTGTTGGCGGCGCCGTTGGGGACGTGTTCCCGCAACGTGGCGAAGCCGTTGTTGACCAGTTTGACGCGGTTGCGCTCCCTCTCGTTCCTCCGGGCCACTGCGTGCGGCTGCTGCTGTGGCAGAGTGTAACCGAAACCCGCGAAATTCAGCCTCCGCTTGCACCGCAGCAGTTCCGGGGAGGAGGAGCGCTGCCTCTTAGGCTGCTTGGTCGCAGACTTCCCGCTGCTCTGGCTGCTGCCGCTGGGGCTCAGCTGGATGCTCTGCACCGCCGCCGCGGCGGAGAAGAAACACGCGGGCTGCATCAGCTGCTGCTGGCTGACGTTAATTTCCATTTTGGCTGTGAGGTCCATCCGCGGGTAGAAAAAAAAAAAGAAAACAAAGTTATAAAGAGTCACTAAGTCTCCAGGCGGTGCGTCCCGCTCGTGCCGTTCACGTGGTGTGGCCGCTTGTCGCGCACTTGTTTCAGTTGGGGGGCAGTCCGCTGGGCTGCTGCCTCGCGCGCTCCTCAAAGCTGCACTGAGTGCTCGAAGAAAGACGCCACTGCTTTAAAATACGCTTGAGGGACTAGCCACGCCCTCTGGTCGCGTGGATACACCTTGGGCTCCTGCCCCGGTACCGGTGCGTTGCGCGCGCCTGACGCGTGCCACTTGAAGCACTAAACAAACAGTCAGTGGAGAGTTTTTTTTCTTTCTATCTATCACGGGCGTCAGAAGGTGTGCGGCACAACAGAAAGGAAAGTTTTCAGCAGAGAAAAACTGCAGCTCTCCTCTGACTGTTTCTCTCGATCTCCGAGCTGATCGCGCACCTGTAACGATTAATAATCGGTTTGACACACCATGAGCTTCATAAATCACTTCATTGACTTGGTGAACTCGGGTTTGAACTAAGAGGGCGAGTTTTACGCTAGTTTGAGGTATTAGTGGATAAAAATCTCGTTTTTGAAGTCTAAATTCAACAGGTGACGCCAAAATAAGAAGAGTGTTGGCTGCATTTTTAAAACGAGAGAAATAAAAAATACTTTAGTTTAAAAAACACACAACTCTTTAGGTCTGGTGGCCAAAAATTCTCTTCATAATCCAGAAGAAAAATAATAAAATATGTGATGTTGTTTCTGCAGCTGGGATAGGCTCCAGCCCCCCCGCGACCCTGAATTGGATAACCGGAAGAGAATGGATGGATGGATGGATGTTGTTTCTGCTTTTCTCCGCTCGGGACCAGAGCATACCTGGGGCTCACCTCCAGACCTTCTCCACCCTGATTTATATCCCTGTAAATCAGATCCAGCAGTCTGTTTTTTATTGTTTATACTACAGACGCGCCCGAGCGCCGCTCATTTGCGGGACTATTGTGCATCAGAGGGCCGAAATTTTCCACTTTACTTAGAGCGCATCATCAGCCGCACAGGCGGACCAAGGAGGCGCAAATCTCCGGAGAGGCCCAGAGAAAAGGAGCTGCCCGGAGGAGGCTTTGTGAGTGATTTGACACACCCGGTGTGGTTACAGTAGCGCGGACGCGGTGTGCTCTGCCGATTATTGTCTCTTTGAGAAGCACAGAACAATAAAACACGTCTTTCAGCGGAGGAACAAAAACACGCAAACTCTAATTCTCTCTCTCTCTCTCTCTCTCTCTCTCTGGTGTGTGCACGTCTTTGCGCATACACTCACGAGTATGCGCACTAAACTAAATTATTGTTTTCCAGTTCAGTTTTGCGCGTGAATTTCTTTTGCCCTTGTTTTTTGCCCCTGTGTGTGTGCGCGCGCACCCTTTTCTCTTCCCCTTTATTTCTGGGAGCTCGTGCACGCGCGCCTTTAGAGGGGATTGCAATAAATTGTTCAATTTTTCTGTGGCATTCAAAATCAGGCTTGCATTGAGAATACACACACACACACACCATCTCCACCTATACTTTCTTTTCTTTCCCTCCCCTCTTATTTCTCCTCCTCCTCCTCCTCCTCCTCCTCTTTTTTTAAGCCCAGCTAGAGAGTTTAGAAAAGAGGCGTGGGTTCTATTCAGCGTCCCCTTGCACCCCTTCGCCATGTCCAGGCTTTCTGAAACCTATCCATGCCCTGTCACTGCGCTTCCAGAGTCCAATTAGCGCATTGTGAGGACTTTCTCTATCTCCCCTGCTGCCGCTGGTCGTCCAGAGGCTGGGAGGGCGCTCACTTTACTCCAGGGGCTTTCCACTCATAGCCGGGTGTAATAATTAATATGACGTCTGGGTGCCCGAGTTCCCCTTTTAACCACTTTCTGTATTTTCCCTCTATTCTTCGGGGGGCTGCAGGGGGAGATAATAAAACAGAGGCTTATGAGAATGTGTGTGATGTGAGGGATTATCTCCCAGATTGTTTTGTAACAGGCTCAGTCACTGAGAAAGGCCGACAAACACCTCAGATATAGACGCTGAAGGCAACTGTACAAAAGTAAAGCGCTGATTTGAGGCGAACTTATTGTTACGTTTTTTTTAAAGCATTAACGCAGAAGTAGAAATATTCCTGATAAAGTTTAAAATAACTCTTCTGTAGAGGATCTTTATCTCTTCTGGGATGTTTGGCTTCACTCTGACTTAACTCCCTCAGGCCTGTGCTGTTTAAAGCTTTACAGGAAAAGTTGCAATTGACGGTTGCCCCCTAGAGGACAACAGTAGAAGTTATCACCGAGAGGTAAATCCTTCCATTCTGCTGTGCACTCATCTAATATTAACAGTTTTTTAAATTTACTTTGAATTTTCAGTTCATTTTAGTTCATTTTCCTCATTTAAAATTTTATTTTTTGTATTTAATAGTTGTCTTTAATTTTCGCCAGTTTCAGTGTCAGTTTTTGGTGCTTTTCACACTTTAAAAACGGATGAATATCAGTTCTGTTTGCAACATATTTAAAATAATAAGATAAAGATCAGATTTACTTTATTTCCTTTTAGGGGGTGGGGGGAATTGAAGGGTAGAAAACATGGAGATAGAAAAATATAAACTCTACATGAGAAAATAATTAAAAATAAGATGCTCCATTTAATGTGCAGTATGTTAAAATAAATGATCCAATGTTCCAACAATGATCCAACAATACTACGTATAATATAAACAAGATATGGCAAGTGTCACAGCAGCCGAAATATTAAACACAACCCAAACACAAATTAAGGTAAACTTACACAAAACAAAGAAGCTCAATTAAGTGTGAAAAATAAAGTAAAATGAAATAAAGGAGCTCAATAGTAAAAAGTAAAACTGAGTGACAGACCACAGGGGATCTGTGGAGTGAAATGGTTCCACAAATCCAGAAAAAAATGAATAAGTTCATCAAATGTGAGACGACATTAAAGTGACTCAGTATGACAAGGTGTTAAAGTGATGTAAGGAGTGCAAGTTGAATAAAACTGTCAACATGACCCAATGGAAGACTCTGTGCTGGACAGATGTGTTTCATTCTAGAGTTTTTGCTTGAATTTCATCAGTCCTCGTGGCAGCTGAGCTCAAACAGTCTGTTAGAGCAAGTTTCTCTGCAACAAAGCAGGTATCTTCTTCTTACTGGTTATTTATTTGAGACAAATCTTGCCCAGGAATGGATCAGGTATGGGTTTGTAACCATGTTCTTACGCTCTTTGGCCGCAAGATGTCGCTATTTTATGGCTTATTAACAGACGGTGTCAATCTAACTTTAACCATCTCAGTTTCTAAAACTCTTTTTTTTATTTTATTTTATTTTTTTTTAAATATATGTACGGGTTTTTACTTTCAATAAAAACATGAAGCAGAAACACGCCCAGACAGATCCGTGCTTTGGTTTACGGATCAGCTCTTATGACTCTGCTGAGCTCCCGTAGATTTTAAGTCACATGGTTTTGTTTACTGGGAAAAGACGGCGAGCGTGTTAATGAAGTAGCCACAGCTGTTTATCAGTAAATTAGCGGGTGTGAAGTAAAGAAAGACACCAGCAGCTATGCGCTCTCTGAACTATGTTCACCGGGTCAGCTTAGACTTCACAGGGACTCTGTTTCCTCACGCCATCTGTCTGGGAGACGCAGACAACGACTCGGTAACGAAGCTAAGATAACTTTTATTTATTATTATTATTACCATTTTGTTTTATCGCTTCAGAGCTCTTGAATTACTTTAACTAACGTTACACCCAGAGGTGCACAGTCTCGTTTAAATGTCTTTAAATTTGGGGCTTCGAGGCGCGTAAAACAGCCAGACTGTGTAAGAGTGCAGACTTTAAGTTTAAATGTTTAAATGCGAAGTGAAAATATATTTATTTTTGGTTTGATAACCAGACTTTTTGCCCTCTGTTCCTATTATAATCTGCTGTGTGTATATATAGTATATGAAATGGCAGATATTGAAGCAAAAGTCTTGAGCCACCCCTCATTTCTCTACGTTTTGGTTCCAAGGAGCCAAACATTCTCGTAATTTTCTGAGCAATAGTTCTCCAACTTTCTGAAGGTCTTTCAAAGTTTGTCTTTGGACATTGGCTGCTTTTTCACTCATTTTCAGTCCAGTCCTTGTACCTGATCTTTTTCATTTTTACCTGACTGAAAAAACTAACTCAGCAAAGAAGCAGTTTTAAATTGTGTCTTTAGACACTTTTTTAATATTAGCTGAAAACTTGGCATATCTCAGCATGGTGTGCAGTGTGTCCTTAAAACATCTGAGGAAAGTAGACAAGTGGAGGACAAAAGAAGAAGCTGCAGGTCTAAAAAAAAAAAAAAAACTGTATCTGAAAGTCATGTTTGTAAAACACAGGAAAAAATCCAGCAAAGACCTGACAAAGAGCTGAGAGATCAATGGCCCTTCGGTTGTTGTAACACTATCAGTCATGGATTGTCCTCCCCAGAGCCCGGACCTCAACATTACTGAAGCAGGGTGGGATCATCTACAGGCAGCCAACATCCAAAAAAGAGCTTTGAATGTCCTTCAAGAAGCTGAAGAACTATTCGTGAAGACTACTTAAAGAAATGACAAGAAAACTGCTAAAGAGAGTTCAGGCTGTGTTGAAGAATAACAAATCAAATATTAACTTTCAAGCTTGTTGGAATTGTAAAAGCTCTGTTTTTGCCTTCTTTACTGTATTTCCATGAATCTTTGCACCTATTCCTCATTTTCCTAAGAAAATATAAAGACGTGAGGGTTGGCTCAAGACTTTTGCACTAATGCTTTAATGAATTAGTCTATTGGCATTGAATATTGAAGTCTGAGATTTTGCTTAATCAAGAAGAGGAAAAATAGTTTTTCAGGACCTGCATTTAAATGACTGTTTGGCACAGTAACGACTGGTTGAGTAACACAGCTGTCTCCCTTTGCTGCAGCTGAATGAGCTGGTTGTAGGAGACACCAGTGGAAAGCTGCTTGTTTACAAGAACGATGACTCCAAACCTTGCATCACGAGGTCCTGTGTGGGCACGGTCAGTACAAACACCAGAAACCTCCTTTCATTTCGTGTCATGTGATCTCCGGCTCATGTGGTGTGTTGTGCTTTTCCAGCTGACCTGCGTTGCTGTTGGAGATGTCTGCAACAAAGGAAAGGTGAGGACAGAAAATTCAGAAGCTGCTGAATGTCTTGAAGTTTAGATTTGGTGTGAAGCAGTGTTTTTATTTATTTATTTATTTATTTCTGTGTGTCAGAACTTTGTGGTTGCCGTGGGCGCAGAGGGCTGGTTTCACCTCTTTGACCTCACAGCTGCCGCCGCAAGCAAGGCGGACTCATCCAGCCAACACGAGTTCCAATCATCTGATGACCAGAGGCCCTTCTTCACCCAACATATTCCCGCCAACACCAAAGTCATCCTCATCAGTGATATTGGTAAATTCTGGCTGTACGTTTCTTCTGTATTAAATGTGAATTGTGTTTATTGTGGCTCTGAGTTCAGCGTGTGCGTGTCTGCAGATGGAGATGGGCGTTGTGAGCTGGTGGTGGGATACACAGACCGAGTGGTGCGAGCTTTTCGCTGGGAGGAGCCCTCTGACAGCTCTGATGTGGGACCTGGTCAGCTGATCCTTCTGAAGAAATGGCTTCTGGAGGGACAGGTGAGCTCAGGTGGAGTTTCTGTCGAGCACGAGAAATTACAAAAGTTGCAATGCGGCTTGAGGGGTGGCTGTAGGTCCGGAGGTAGAGCAGGTCATCTACTAATCGGAAGGTTGGTGGTTCAATCCCTGGCTGCTCCAGTCTGCATGATAATCCAATCACATGCCAGCAACTTAGTGCATTTTGGTGTGGTTGTTGGTCTGATTATTTCAGAAACTGCTGATCTACTGGGATCTTCCCACACATTCATCTCTAGAGTTTACAGACAATAGTCTGTAAATATCCAGTGAGCGTCAGTTCTCTGGGTGAAAATGCCTCGTTGATGTCAGAGGTCAGAGGAGAATGACCGGACTGCTTCGAGTTGATAGGAAGGCGGCAGTAACTCAAACAACCACTCGTTACAACCAAAGTTATGCAGAAGAGCATCTCGAACATTGAAGCAGATGGGCTACAGCAGTGGAAGACCACACCATCTGCCACTCCTGTCAGCTAAGAACAGGAAACTGAGGCTACAGTTCACACAGGCTCACCAAAAATGGACAACAGAAGATCTCAATCCAATAGAGCACCTTTGGGATGTGGTGGAACAGGAGATTCTCATCATGGATGAGCTGAAAAATCTTCAGCAACTTGTGTGATGCTGTCATGTTGGTCAACATGGACCAAAATCTCTGAGGAATGTTTCCAGCACCTTGTTGAATCTTTGCCACGAAGAATTAAAGCAGCTCTGAAGGTGAAAGGGGGTCCAGTCTGGTACTAGCAAGGTGCACCGTTTTTCTTTTTCTCTGCAAACTTTAATAAAACTTTCACCACTAGGTGGCAGCATTTGACCAATTGTTTGTGTCATCCTCCACCCCAGCGAGCATTACATCATTCTGTGTACATGTGAAATTATTTTGGATTACCATCTTTAAAACGTCTAAATAATCTGAGCTCTTTTACCCACCAGAACAAGTCAGCTGAGTAAAATAGCAACATGAAAGCAGTGCAAATGTTGAGCCAACACTAACGTAACAAAATAAACACAGACAGTGTGTACCTGGCTTTACACATTTGGTAGCAGTGTGAGGGCTGACAACAGTTGCAGCTGTTTTTTTTTTTTTTATACTTTCAATCAAACAACTGTTGCCAGTAGAGAGCTCAGGATAGAGGAAAGGGCTCTGATCAGAGGCTTCTCCTCTTCCTCCTTTACCTCCTTCAAAACTGTCTTACATATGAGATCTAAGCTCATAAAATAATTACACACTGTGTAATTGTGTTGGCTGTGCTGCAGGTGGACAGTCTGTCAGTGAACCCAGGTCCAGAGGGGTTACCTGAGCTGATGGTGTCTCAGCCGGGCTGCGGATACGCCATCCTGCTCTGCTCCTGGACGCAACAGGACTCGTCCGAATCTGGCGACGACACCCCCGCCACACCTGGGAGGTAGACCCCTGTCATAATGTGAGTGTTAATTAAACTGATTGAAGGACTGAGTTAATTAACTCTGATTTCTCTGCTGACAGCGAGGGACCTTCCAGAGACGTAGTTCTTCATCTGACCACCGGGCGGATACACAACAAGAACGTTTCCACTCACCTCATCGGCAGCATTAGCAAAGGTAGAAACTCTTACCAGCCGGCTCGTCTTACATTCATACCCACACTTGTTTGTTGGGTAGCTCATGAGGTAAATAATGTGGGGATAGCAGGGAGTCTGCAGGTGAATTCAGTCCCTCTACCTCATCGTGAAAATTTCCCTCTAAACTACAGTCTGAGTGTTTATAGTTTTAATTAGGTTAAAATCTATTCATCAGTCTGCCTCTTCTCAGCATTCAGTGATTATTGTTTTATTCTGCTAGGAAGTATAAACACAGCTGAGGTTTAGTATATAAATAAACAATTTTACACATTAGGATTACAAATGATTTCCTCTCATACTGTGATCAGTGTGACAGCGAAAAAGATACAAAAGTGCATTTGATATGGCATTAAAAAGATCACAAAAAACTGGGATAGATGCAAAATGTCTAGCTGAATACATTTTAATAGATTTTTTTTTTTTTTTTTTTTACAGGATCCAAAGAAGAATCATCAAAGTGTGGGCTGTTTGCTCTCTGTACTTTAGATGGTAAGACAGGAATTTCAAACACTTTTACCTTTTTTTTTTTTTTTTTTTTGCAGAAAAAAATTTTTTTTTTTTTTTTTTTTTTAAACT
>VUQS01027342.1:2179-17075 GCA_015108495.1 Heterochromis multidens | reverse complement strand
TTTTTAAAAAAAAAATATTTTTTTAAAAAAATTTTTTTTTTTTATTTTAAATAAAAAAAAAAAAATTTTTAAATATTTTTTTTTTTTTTTTTTTTTTTTTTTTGGCAGAAAAATATCCGTTCGTTTTTGTTAGCGTACAACGAATCTCTGTGCACATGAAACATCTGCGGCACTGGACGTTTTTCCATTCTGCTTGTAATCCAAGTTTTATTCAGTCATGTTTGAAGAGCTTTTGAGAACAAAAGAGAGGTTTAGTTCGCTAAAATGCCTCGGATAATCATTCTCTGACAATAATTTAGCTTCAGTTTTATTTATAAGCACCAGTACACAACAGCAGTCACCTCAAGGTGCTTTATATGGTGAGGTAAAGACCCTACAATATTAGAGAGAGAAGCCCAACAATCAGATGATCCCCTATGAGTAGCACTTGGTGACAGCGGGGAGGAAGAACTCCCTTTTAACAGGAAGAGCATAGGGAGACGGGACAAAACACACACTGTGGGACAGAGAGGTCAAAAGTTAATGACATGTTTCAGTGGTATATAAATACATGGGGAGTGAAAAGAGATGACAAGAGCAACAAATGTGCAGTGCATCATGGGAAGCCAACCCAGCAGTCTGAACCTATAGCAGCATAACTAAGGGATGGTTCAGGGTCAGCTGATCCACCCCTAACTGTAAGCTATAAGTTAAAAAAGGAAAGTTTTAAGCCTAATCTTAAAAGTAGAGAGGGGGTCTGTCTCCTGAATTCAATCTGGGAGCTGGTTCCACAGAAGAGGGGCCTGAAAGCTGAAGGCTCTGCCTCCCATTCTACAGTTAATCTTTAAATTGACCTGCATTTGTAAACAATAGCTGGCAGGACAGGAAGTCTGGGCTCAGGTTTCTGTTTGCTTCACTGGAAGCCTCGAAGATTGGCAGTTAACCTCAGAGGTTCAGCCAATGATGGGGCCAAAACTCATTCTAATATAATCAGTAAATACAGGACGTTTATATGATGAGGTCAAAGTAAAGTTTGGGTAAATTTATGAAAAGGTTCAAAGTATTAAAAAAGTATGAAAAAAGTGGGAATTACAGTGTTACATGCAAAATGAGGAAAACTACAGATAAAATAATTATATTCCTTTAAAAAAAAATGATTTTTTTTTTTTATGTGACAAATATTTTATTTTTCTAAAAAATCCTGAAGTTGTTAAAGTGAAAAGAGATTTTCTGCAAAGACAAAGCTCAATTAAAACCCATTTACAGAAGTTTCCATCCACTTATCATGGGCATGAATGTCATGGTAGTTTTGGGTTTTAATGATTTCTTTGGACTGTTTTTTTTTTTCCAGGGTGGAATGATTGCACAGCATACATCTGTAATGACTTTAAAAAACAAGAATTGGGTGCACAAGTTTGAATTTATTTTGGATTTTCTCTAATCCACACACGGTCAAAAGTATGAATACACTCACTTCAGTCTTTTAATAAGTGGTGCTGAAGGTTCTACAGTGTCTATTAACTTGACAAGGCCAAGGCCTATTAACTTCTCATTAGCAATCATGATTGACAGCACTTATTGGACTGACTAATACTCAGAACAATGGAAAAGTTCAAGGAATGTGTCACCACTTTGCCAAGGTCTGGAAGAAGACCCAAACTGTCACCCTCAGATGAGAGGAAATTGGTTAGGATGTTGAGAAACAACCCAGGAACCACCAAGGCTCAAGCCTGCCATGAACTGGAAACTGCTGGAACATCAGCGTCACTGTCCACAGTGAAGCAAGTTTTACATCACCATGGACTGAAAGGGTGCCGACCAAGAAAGAAGCCCCTGCTCCAAAATCAACACCTTTAAGCTCGACTAAAATTTGCAGCTGCCCACATGGACAAACCAAATGGCTTCTGGAGGAAAGTTTTATGGTCAGATGAGACAAAGATTGAGCTGTTTGACCACAATGATACAAGGTCTGTTTGGAGGAATAAAGGTGAGGCTTTCAAACCTAAGAACACTGTACCAACTGTCAAGCATGGTGGTGGTAGCATCATGCTCTGGGGCTGTTTTGTTGCCAGTGGTACTGCTACATTGCACAAAGTGGATGGAATAATGAAGAATGAGGACTGCCTCCAAATTCTTCAACTTCACCTCAAATCAACAGCTAGACGGATGAAACTTGGACACAGCTGGATTTTCCAACAGGACAATGATCCCAAACACATCGGAACTGGTTTTAGAATGGATAAAGCAGGCTAACATTAAGCTTCTGGAATGGCCTTCCCAAAGCCCTGACCTCAGCCCAATTGAAAATTTGTGGACTATGCTTAAAAGCCAGGTCTGTGCCAGAAAACCAACCAATTTAAATTAACTCTGTCAATTCTGCCAACAAGAGTGGTCAAATATCCAGTCAGAATTATGCCAGAAGTTGTTGATGGCTACCAGAAGAATCTGATAGAGGTGCAGCTTGCTAAGAGACAATTAACCAAATATTAATGGAGTTTTGGATTAGAGAAAATCCCAAATAAATTCAAATTTGTGCACCCAATTCTTGTTTTTTAAAGTCATTAAAGATGTATGTTGTGCAATCATTCCACTCTGAAAAAAGAACAGTTCAAGGAAATCATTGAAAGCCTAAAATTACCATGACATTCATGCCCATGATGAGTGGATGTAAACTTCTGACCACAACGGTAAATATAAATCATATCAGTTCATGGTGTATTAATTATCAGAGACTGGAAGTGTATCATGTATCATAGACTCTCTGTTATACACAGTCTCTGTATTTCCCTTAAATTAGTATCTACATCTTTAGATGAAACTGCTTCATGTTATTATAAATGCTCAGTAAAAGTTAAGTGTTTATTTTTTTAGCTTGTGTTGTCAGACTAGTGTTGATCAGGTATTAAGGACAAGTTGGATCCTGCAGCATATGTAGGTGGCTGTCAGCTGATGTAGAGGATCCTCCAGCAGCAGCCTCACAGAAGCTGGAGAGACCATAAATATTTAAAGACCAGCGGATCTGGTGAGATTATCATCACTGAACGCTGCAAGCCGCCGACATCACTTTCACACCTCTTGGTGCCGCTCTGATGGGGCAACGTGAGACAAAAAGCAGGATAAATATTCAGTTTTATTGTTCGTTAAGGATGTAACGGTGTAGATGTGTCCTGAGTCATGTGGGCTGAACTCAGGCCTGAATTCAGTCAGCTGCACCTTGTGCTGGATTTGTTTCAGTTTCATATGAACACTTGTCGCCGTTTTCCTTTTTCATAAAACACGAGCCACACACGACACAAAAAAAAGTTGCGCTCGGTTTATTTTATCGATGAACAAACTTCTTCATAGTCTGAGATTGTCAGAAAACAGTTTCTGTGTTTTTCTTTAAAATGTGTTGATTTATTTTAAACCAGTTTCAAAGCTGACCTGTTTTCTGCCTCCTCGTGTCAAAGGGACGCTGAAGCTGATGGACAGCTCGGAGCAGTTGTCGTGGTCTGTGCAGGTGGATCATCAGCTGTTCGCCCTGCAGAAGCTCGACGTCACTGTGAGTCTCTGTGACGGGTTAACACTCATGGATGTTTTGGCAGCAGTCACAACTTTCCAGAGGGGCAACAACTTTCTAACCATGACAAAACCACCATACAAGAGTTAAAGGCAATGGCTGTAGAGTGATTTCAGCTGTATTTACAAAATAATCACTAACAAAGAACATTATAAGCAGCCGCCGAAGCTGATGACAAAAAGTAGCCCCAGGTCTGTTTGCATTAATCTGCACAGTGCAGGTAAGGATGGCAGGAAGTGAGACATAAGAACAGCACAGAGAATACATTCAGTTTTCAAAATAATAGACCCCATGCAGACTATACGTGACACTGCAGGCATACAGTCGGTGTATTTCAGCAGAAAGTCTCTTGCTTTTTTTCTCAGTGCTCCCCGGCACTCATGGGTATTTGATGTAAGCCATTTTAGTTTATAGGCCACATGTGGCCCAGTTTAATCTCAAGTGAGCCAGACCAGTAAAACCACAGCATAAATAACACCCATCCAAATTCAGCTGGTCCAGAGCCAAGAGTTTTAAAAAGCTGAAGCCATAAACCCAAGTGAAAGACATCTTTTACCCCGCTCCTTTAAAAACTGTTACCAGAAACAAACAGATCTAGAAATACTTTTAATTTTCCATTTCTTCCATCACTTCAGGAATAGCAGTGCATTATATTGAAAAATTGGAGGAGTTAACCACAATTTTCAGACTTTGTAAAGCCATCCAGCGGGCCGAATTGGACACTTTGGTGTCTCGCATGTTTGACACTCCTGCTCCAAAGCCTCCCTGCTCGCTTACCGAATGAACACAGCCGACTGCGAACCAGGAGAACAAAGCGTCACTGCTAAATCTAGCAAGACAGGAGTGGTTAAACCTTACACAGCAACAATGAAGTGACCTGACCACAGCTGTGAGAGAGGGAGATTTCAGACAAATAAGCTCAGATTATTTATATTTCCACATGAAAAGTAAATGAGTAAAATGTCTATCTAGCTATCAATATAGCTAGATAGTTATTACTTATAGATTTATTTAAAAATCCAAAAACTGAAAACCAAGTAGATACCCTTTTTGCAAATATGCCAATATGTTGGTGCTGCCCTAAAATATGTATATGTAGCTTTTATCTAAGAAAACACAATAAAAAATACATGCAAATTATCAAGACACATTTTTAAAGGTGAATGTTTATATTAAAAATGTGTTAATTGGAAAAATGTTGTAAATCTTCTTGTCAGAGAGACTTTAGTGAGTGAATTTGTGGCATTTTTGATTCATAATTAACTAAAATTACCACCCAGATTGGCATAATTAAACCTATTTGTAATTTTTTCTTTGTCCATCAGCTACTCCAAAAAATGACAAATTAATTCAGGTGTGTGTGTGTGTGTGTGTGTGTGTGTGTGTGTGTGTTTGTGTGTTTGTGTGTTTGTGTGCGCGCTTCCAGGGGGACGGCAGGGAGGAGGTGGTGGCGTGCGCTTGGGACGGTCAAACCTACATCATCGACCACAATCGGACTGTGGTGAGGTTCCAGTTTGATGAGAACGTCAACGCCTTCTGTGCAGGTGAG
This sequence comes from Heterochromis multidens, assembly GCA_015108495.1. NCBI lineage: Eukaryota > Metazoa > Chordata > Actinopteri > Cichliformes > Cichlidae > Heterochromis > Heterochromis multidens. The sequence goes on along the minus strand of VUQS01027342.1, from coordinate 11,988 downwards.
GGACATCATACTACCGCCTCCTCGTTTTCGCTCCACGATCATTTTTCTTTGACGTTTACAACACTTGTTGCATTTTTGGAGCATACCACAACGTGTGACTCTTAACTTTTCCAACAGTCGAGATGTTCATAGAGAATTATCAGCTAAATCTGCAGCTCTCTCCAGCTTTTCTAGTGAGTTTCAGCTCACTGTTGTAAGTGGCCTGTTCAGCATCAAACAGCAGACAGAAACACACCAACAGGCTGCTGGAGCTTTTTTGGGGTGTTACATTAACACACACACATCATATCAGCATTGATTGAGAGAATAAGGCAAAAAGAATAAATAAAAGCTACAAAAATAACCACAAGTATGTGTACTCGTATCCGTAAAGCAGTACACTTTATACTCTATAAATCAGTTATACATGTATACAGGTAAATCCACCTAGAGTCTTCTAATCCTCTGGATTACAGGAGCTGCTGTATATCCATAAATCTGTTGTTGATTCCATTTAAGGTGGCTCTGAGCCTCTCACTGTGGCGCGTTCAGCAGCTGAAGACAGATATTTCCCTCAGGGGCCGTTGGAAACGTTCATCAGGTGGCTTGCCACACAACTCCAGATTAAAGTAAATAAAACTGTTTTTGTGCATGAAGTTCTGACAATCTGGGGAGAAGCAGGTTGGGATATTTTCCACCGTTTTCCTTTCTCAAGGCAGGAAATAGTCTGCTTTATGCTACTGGAAATATTGAATGTGAGGTGAGGTAGCTGCCTGGATGTTGAAGACATGTGCCAAACTTTAAGCTGCTTGTTTTGCACTTTGGTGCAATCTCACAGTTTAAAGACCGTCTCATGTCTCATCCGACTGTGTTGAACATTTTATTCTCACATGCATCTCCATCTAGAAAGTCCTAGAAAGGCTCAGAGCTGCAGTGCATTTGTGAAAATGGCTTTCTAAAGCTTTCGGCATATCTACTAGTATTTGGGAGCGCTTCGCTTTTTTTTTTCCCCATGACCTCCAAATTGTTAAAAATTGTGTTGTTGTAAGTTTTAGTTCCTTTGCTTTGTAAAACCTACTTTATAGATTAAAAATACAAACAGAAATCTTTGCAGTATTTGAACCAAAATGTTTGACGGTACAAATTCTCTACAGCACGAGGTTTAAACACATTTTCTACAGCCCAGTAACACCACTGTATAAGAAATACACAAGAAGGACATAATGGGCCAGAGCCAAGATTTTAAAAAAGCTGAAACCATAAGCCCAAGTGAAGGACATCCCTTTACTCCACACCCTTAAAAATTTACCAGAAAACTGAAGGTATTATTTCTTCTTAAACTATTTAATTAGTGATCCCTTTAGAAAATAAATGAACAGCCTGAGATGTCTTAGGAAAAATGACTGCATTGTCATCAATATATCAGTTTTTCACATTTTATATTACAATTTACAGATCAGTTTAAAAGCAGTTTTATAGCTAAACAACAATAAAATGTCATACATTTACAATTCACTGCAGTTTTCACACTTCACAAAGCCATCCAGTGACCCAGATGGAGTGTTTGGTGGGCCGTCTCTGTCCCCCAATTCGCATGTTTGACACCCATGCTCTCTACAGCCTGATATCTTACCTTGGTCCAGGTGTTGGGGACCTGAAGCCATCTCAAACGTGGGTGGAATTTCAAACCTACACCACCAGATGGCAACATTAAACTTCAGCCTCTCCTTGCCTTTAGCTTTTCCTCGTTTCTCTCTCTCTGTCTTATCTGTCCTGTCAAATCTCTGCAGTGTTTGGACAGTTAATCTGAGGCAGCTAATGTCACATGTGTAGCAGTAAGTGGATTAAGAAAAGAGACAACAGACTTCTGAGATTTCTGATTCCAGTGACGTTTGCTTCTTTGCACCTGCAGAGTGTAAATGAGGAGTTTGGGCCTCCCTCCCTTTCACTCCCTGCTCCTCAGATAGATTAGATGGTTTCTCCCTTTATGTGGAGGCTACAGCAGCCCGGCAGCAGAGGATTGCTGATGTGTTTATTTGTATTCACATAACACACTCCCTCATATCACTGCCACCACCTGTTGAGTAAAAACTGTGTGTGATTCATGGCTTTTCTTTGCGTGCGGTTGCAGGTCAGTACACGTGCAAAGAGGGCAAAAACAGCCCCTGCCTCGTCTATGTCAGCTTCAACCACAAAATCTACATCTACTGGAAGGTGGAGCTGGAGCGCATGGAGTCCACCAACCTGCTGCGAGTGCTGGAGGAGAAACCCGAGTTTAAAAGCCACCTGAAGGTGCTGGGAGTCGGTGAGTACGCCAGCAGCTTGGTGTCGAGGAAGCTGATTCAGACACCTCCTTAGTTTGAGGGTGTATTTAAATAAGAGCCCAGCTGACCCCCACATGACAGATTTTACTAAGACCCCGCCAACTAGTTAACTGTTCTCACTCTTCTTTAAAGGAGTTAGTTTAGCACTTTCAGAAGATGATAAAGTGATAAAATGATAAAATGCAGCGGCCAAATTAGTTTATTATAGCAGCTAAGACTAAACTTAAATTAAACCAATAAACAGATTAATGGGTTAGCGAGCTATGTCGAGCTTAAAGTCTGAGTTTTCAGTGTCACGAAAGTGGCTGTCTTTTTATCTGGCTAAGTCACCGTGGTAACTTGTGCTGAACGCATAACCTGGTCGGGAGCAGGTTATGCTCCAAGTTTCGGTTTAAAATCGTCTGGTAGCGCCAAGTTTTCACTGATTCTTTTATTTACAGCATGTTTTAAGGGCATTATAGATTCTCTGCTGGGGGAATACATTGTATATGTGCAGCTTGTTAAGCCGTACCTTATTAAAACGAAGCATAAACTGTGCTTTGCATTGATACGGGAATGTTCATGTGTTCATTGGTGATGCACAAAATGTATAAATTTAGTTATACTTGATTCTAATCTGCTGTTAAGTCTCTCATACTCTGCTGGAATTGCAGCTATTAGAACACAGGACACACCAAGAATATCTGTTCAGTCAATAAAATTAATTTCACTTTGATCTGCCGACAAACTAAAGCGATTCAGTGTGTAAAATCTCACCACTAGATGTCAGTAGATTGCAGATTGCAGTCAACTGAGTTCTGTTTTCTTACCCCTCCCAATTCAAGCGCATAATCATAGTTATGGTGGCTGCTGTAGGACAAACAACTCTAGCTGCTGTTCATCTGAAGTGAGTGTCAGTCTGCTGTTTACCTCAGCTGTCAATGCTGGGTATCCATGTCTATTTACTCTGGAGGAGGCTGTAAAACCTTGTGAAAGGAGTCCGATGAGAGTCGATGAGTCAGTGAAGCTCACTTCTGTCCAATGACAGCGATACTAAGGTGAGTTGTTGAAGATATCCTGAACTTTTCTGTCAGTAAGCGCTGCTGTTTGCTGCTGTTAGCCAGCGTTAGTAAAACTTTCTTTGAAGTGGATCTAACATTGTTGGACTCTGTTGCTTAGTGAATAAACTTTCATACAATTTGAGAATGTAATCAAACTGTTTATCAGAGGGAAAATGTGATTTTTAGGACACTTTAGCCTAAGATTAGCTGGCATAATGTTAACTTATAACCAGCTGCTGCCATTGTTGTTGTTTAGCCGGCTCGTTGTCAGCTGTCCAGAGACAGGAGGGTCGCATTTTTAACCTGCTGACAATAAGTAATTGCGACAATATCTGGAATAAATTAAGTTTATGTACATTTTCATGTGTTAGAGCCCTGACTTCAGTTCAGGAGAGGAGGCTTGAGGTGAGGAGGAAGAGGATGACATTTTATTAAGATGCCAGTGGCGTTGATATTTTTACTCACCATTTTATCATCATCTGATATTGTCTCTGATATCAGATCATTTTGTGCAGAAGAGTCACATGACCCGTGAAACGCCCATTTTTATGTGAGCGCACAGAGCCTGAAGCAGAGAGCCCGGCTTAACAGAAAAACTTAATAACCACCATCGTTATACCCGTTATCTCCAGCTGGGGCTTTAGGTTTTGTCAAGCCAGCTAACACAAAGAGAGCCTGGCTTTGTTGAACTTCATTCACAGTATACCCCTCTGGACATTCTTGTTGGATTTTGTAGCAAGAGAAAGTTTATGTACAAGAATAGTTTTATATTATCTTTTATCAAAAATGAAATAAAACAGTTTTGCTTGTGAGAAGAAACTCGTGAAAAGTTAATCTGCTGCGATTGAGGCTCGAACTCCTGAACTCCAGGGTTCAGTGCTGATATAAGGGGGCAGAATAGATTTACGTAAATAGCATAAGTGTTGTTTATTTTTAAAAAACTGGCTTCTGTTAGAACAAGCTGTGTACGTGGAGTGGACATTGCCTGTTCACAGCCAGTTACAAACAATACTAAGTGCATTTACTTCCCTCATTGCAATAATACGATCAATATTTCTTGCTTTGTAAGAGGCGGCCTGACTGGACCTCTATTGTAAGTGGAAACGGCATCAACGACTGTCTGCTTTCCACTTGTCCTCCTGCAGCCAGTTGTGAGTGTGGCGATAATGTCAGTGTTTCATGTTTTTTTTGCAGTGTTGCTGTTGTGGTTTGTTACTCAGTCGGATGCTGCAAGAGAGAAAATAAGAAATTCTGTCACGTCTTTCTCTCTGAGTGTTCACTTTACATGCTAATATATTTAAAGCACAGCTACAGTCTGCAACTTACGTGGTTCTCTCAGATAATGCCACAGTGAAAAAATATGTTTTCATGAAATGTGTGCCAATGCGATGGCATGCACCTGAGGTTTTTTCTGTCCAATGTTCCCCCTTAGACACATCAAGATGGTGCAGAGTACACAGTCTGACTCTTGAGGACACTTTAAAAGTGGGGGGAAATTGGACGACTATTTCCCGTTTGCACTTCTAGTCATCCTCCTCATCTGTTGTGCTGCCTTCAGGGTCAGAGACTCTGGAGTCTTCCACTGTTATCTCGCTGCGAGTGGTCAAAGCAGGACTTCATGCTAACCAGCTGCTGATGGAACCTTTTTATATTCAACAGACACATAAGAGAGGGTATTAATCTTCTCACTTTTAACCGCTCACACACACATTTATGTGAGTTATAGGAGAAGAAGGAAGGAGGGAATTTATTTAGGGATCCTCTGATCTGAAACAGTTCTCTCTACATCCAAATGTAAACACACCTTGTGAGTCCTCTGAGCTGAAAAGACTTGAGTAATTTTAGAGAGGTGGAATCCAAGATGATCCTCCTTTTTCTGAAAAATGGTGTGTGTGCGTTTTTCCAAATACATGATGCTTAACTCGATTCAGGTTAATCATCTGCGGATGCACACAGTGATTATTTATTTCCTGTTAATTTCCTTTTGTTAATGGCCTTTTGGTATTAGAATATAAATCTAGCATCTGAGCTTTGTCAGAGGGAGGATGAACGTGATTAAATCACACATTAGCTCAAGCTTGTTGGTCTGCATGGATGACCAGCCTGTCAAAAGCTTCACGTCAGAAATCTCTGGAAGAGATTTACTGCAGTGTCATGACTGCAGGTGAAAAAGCACGTTCCCGCTTATTTTTTTATCAGTGGTGCTGGTTTTGTTAGCAGTGCTTCCTGCTGCCTGTGTTAATAATTCAGCTTCTGGGCCTGTGGTCTTTCTTTTGACTGTGATTTCACAGGCTTGTTGCCAAACCCAGTGTGGAAAATGTGTGATGTGAAGCCTGAAGAAGGAGGGACAGATTAATAGTGTAATAATGTGCCTTTAACTGTTGCTATCCACTCCATTTACCATCTTTTCAGTAGTCTAAAGATACTACAACCTAAAAGTGAAGAAGGGGAAAAAAGGTAAACTGTACTGTAGGTGTTGGTGGTTTTATCTGCCTCGCCCTGACCTCCTTGAAATGTCAGCAGCAGCTCTGAGGCTCTCCCCTGCTGCTTTTTCACCTTAATAAGCTCCCTTTAGCCAAACGCTGATTATGAAAAATCTGCAAGTTCTCCATCACAAAGAGGGGAGGTTTCTAAATCAGCTGCTCCTACGTGGTCATTTTAAATTTGTGACGGAGGAGTTCAAACATCAGCTAGTAAAGTATCAGCAATGGGTGCTGAGCAGTGCAAGGTAAGCTGCAGACACCATACATCAAAGGAGAGGAAGGTGGGAGGCTGACTGTGAAATTAGGCGTTTGTACCCACAAAAAGTCATATTTAGCCAGTGTGCAGTTCAGCCAGGACTAAATATAGCTGCTCACTGATGTATTAACTCACTTAATCTGCAGCTGCTTCACAGAAGGTACTGGATTTTAGAGGCAGATGTTCCTGACAATACTGTCTGATAGTCACACACAAAATTCCTTAGCATAATGCTGCCTCTTAAAGATTTACTGGGTTTTTTAAAATTCCTTTAAGGACATGGTGGGCTGTTTTTGTGGCAAGACTGTTTCCAGGTCTTTTTCAATGATGTGGTGCATGTGAGACCAACAGCAAGGCAGGCGTACGATCAACATATTTGATCAGAAATAAATACACTGAGTGGATACATGAGGCCGCTTTCAAGCCTGATTTTTATAAAGAACGTGAAAAGATAAACGGATAAATAAATGATTGGTGTAGGAACCCAATGATGGTTAACACAATCGAGGCCTGGGGGGCAGTGTAACGCATTGAAGGGAGAGCTGAAATAATATCTGCCTTCACCCCAGTTATTAACAACCCAGATTTCCAGAGTTAGGTTTTAAACAATGGACTATGAAGGGTATTTTTTCTTCTGGAGACCTATTGGAGAATGGAGTCCTACTGGCCTTTAATCAAATAAAGCAGATAAGAGACTGTAAACAACTCTACTAAACAATTTCGAGGTCTCTGACATTGAAAAGCAGATTTCTTCTACCAGGAAAAGGAGGGGGTGCTCTGGGACTGGTGGTCCTAAGCTGGGACAGACCTGAGAGAGGGAAAGTATGTGGTAGGACATTTGGAATAATGATTTCCAATCAGTTTAGAGCGTTAGAACTTAAAATCCACCCAGTCGCCTTTCCAAATTCATTGCTGGCACTTCACCTCTATGTCCTAAGTGTACAAGAAATGCTGGCAGTATTACACGCTTTTGGAAATATGGCAAAATGTGGCAACCATTTCTTGACTCTGTTAATGTGAATGTGTCTATTTTAATGACAGCTTTTGTTTTTGCATAAGACTTCAGGCGATGGTAAAGATATGATAACTGACTTACAAGGATCTTAAAGAAAGATGTCTTCCTCTGCTGAGCACTGTTATTTGTTTTTGTTCTGTTGTTGAAACGCAAAACCCAATTTGAAAAAAGTAAATACAGATTTTCAGGCTCATGTGCAGCCCTGTGCCCTCCTGCAGATGTATTAGATGAAAAGTGGTGCCTAAAAGTTATTCTGTATTGAATGACTGAAGCAAGTATTCAGACCCTTTACTTAAGTAAAAGTCACAATCCTATTTAATAGTAGAAAAGGTTAAATCTACACTGTAGGCACATCATAACTGAAACCTTACGCTGTAACCTGACATGCACCTCCCTGAGAAACGTAACTACACATCACCTTCGACACAGCTGGCACAGGTACAGATGCTGGTAGCAGTGAAGGCTACATCGTAGGCTCTACATAGATTCACAGCAGAAGCATAATTCGGGTGTTCCACTTAAAGCAGCTAAAGTGAAAATACTGATTGTGCAGAAACAAATACATGTACAGTGTTTAAATGTATTAGACTACCAGTCATAAAAACAAGAAAACACAAATACTTGTTTAAAACTAAAAAAATATATTATTTATCAAGCAAATAACAAACTGAATTCACAATTTTATACCCAAATTTGAGCCGGCGTACTGGACTTCTCTGAGAAGTCAGAAATTAATCAAGTGTAACATTCAACCACTAAAACATTTTCTGTTCAAGAATGCAAGTAAATAACTGTAATTTGGCATCTTAATCAAAAAATTAAAATGTGCTTTATTATTTTTCCCTTTTTTTATAAAACAGTAAGTATGAAAATTCATGTATAACAACAGTAATTATATTTTAGCATTAAAAATATTATTTTGAATAAAGAGCTTGTACATACTGATGGATTAACCATGACAGAAACATAAAATATGATTTTGGTAATTACGGTACTGTTAATTTAGGGCACCTGTGGCAAAAACCTTACACTGGGAGACGGTCTAATGACTTTTTTAAGCATTGTATGTATACATATACATTTATAGCTTGATCCATGCGCTCATCCATTGGGTCCCAAAGACTCCAAATCACAGATTGCAGCATGGTTATTGAAAATCAGCTTTGGGCACGATAATCAGTTGATCAGCCTCGTTACTTCCCACCAGAAAGGCTGACATTTAGGGGGTTTTTACCATTGTATGACATCTAATCACTACCCAGTAGGGGATGCAAGCTAATCTTTTTTTCTCTTTCAGCATGAAACAGCCAATATCATCTGTGTCATTGTTTGTTTACATTTCTATTAAATCCCAATTACATCAACAGGTTGCGAAAGGCTGCAAGCTGTGATTGGTCAGTGTCCAACGTGTCATCTGTCATGGCCAGAATTTATGACTTTCCTGTCACCTAATCTGATGCGGTGCGAATCAGACCGTGTGTGAATCAACCGTGAATGTTTGTGAAGTCTTTTCCTGTGAAGTCATGTTAATCTGGTCACATTGGCGCAAGTCCGGCTTCAGCGGTAACTGTCACATTGTGTTTCGCCTCCACAGATGCTGAGGATTCAGCTGCAGTGCGAGCCCTGGTGGCAGATGTTCTCTACAAAGATGCGCAGACGTAGCACAGTGACATACATCACCACGCTGCCTTCTCTGTTTTCCCCTGACTGTAAATACTCTGTAAATAAACACTGAGCGACTGTCTGCTGTGCTGCTGGTCTTGTTATTTGCACTCCCTGCAGATAGATGTGTCGGGTTCAGGTTTCTGATCGGCTCACCGTTGGCTGTAATCTCAGACCTGCACGCTGCCTCCGTCATTGGTATTCTGTCCGCCCAGGTTGCTTTTAACAAGGCAGGAGAGGATGAAAGCAATGAGACACGATGCAGGGGAAATGCTGTGCTGTTTAACCTGCTGTTTTCATTGGTGAGTATGTGAATCTGGGAGCGAGGGGGGGATTAACAGAGGCTTTATGTGACTGTCTGTCAGCGCTTACAAGCTGCTGAAAAGAGCTCCCCAATCAAACAGCAGTGCCTTGTTCCTTTTCATCCCCTGTAGTCTCTCAGAAAATTCCTCTATCCAGTGTATCATCTCAGACATGAAGCACTACTGATTAAGCATAACACAATGTTTCATAAGGAGATTTGACTGGCAGTGAGGGAGCAGTATTGTTGCCATGATGATTGGAAGGATTGGGGGAATCTCCCACTGTTCCCAATGGGAGGATCCTATTACCACCTGTGTTGACTACCTCTGTCTTTCCCATGCAATATTAATGAGTTGAGCATGTGGCTCAGGTATCCTGGTAGCCTCTTATCTCTCCTGCCCTTTAGAGACCTGCAAAAGGAAGTCTTTGCTTTTAGGACCAAGTCCATGAACTCCTTTTCTTGGTCTTGTTTTTTTTTTGCATCATGTAAAAGAAAAATCCACCCATTATAATTTCTTCTTAATCGACTCCTAATCACATGATTTATGGACATCCTAGTAAAAAAACTGTAGGCATCAACTTCAGCCTTAACTCTGCTGGTTCTAAAAGCCAAAACTCCTTATCTGCTTCTTCTTCAGTGGCAAAAGTTGAGAAAGTGAAAGCAGCTCTGACTTTCAAAATAAAATTCCAGGAAATGGTTGAGTGATATTTAAAAAAAAAAAAAAAAAAAAATTAAAAAGCAAAATA
>VUQS01027322.1:1073-14138 GCA_015108495.1 Heterochromis multidens | reverse complement strand
TGGAGGTGGTTCTTCACCAGAAGTGACTTATGTTTTGGGTTGTTGTTGTGTTGGAAGAGAAAGCAACGACCCAGACCCAGTTTTGATGCTGACTGCTTGAGGTTTTCTTTTAAAATCTTTACATATCCTTCTTTTTTCATGATTCCTTCCACCATGACAAGATTCCCAGTTCTAAACACACTGAAGCATCCCTGCAGCATAATACTCCCACCACCGTGTTTCACTGTGGAGATGGTGTTCTTTGGGTTGTACACCTCTCCCTTCTTTCTCCAAACATTAGCAGCATCTCTATGGCCAAAGAGCTCTAGTTTTGTCTCATCTGACCAAAGGACGAGCTTCCAGTGTGCGTAATCTTTCACCAGGTTGTCCTTAGAATACTTCAGTCTGGCTTGAAGGTGTCTTTTCTGCAGAAGTTATGGTTTTCTTGGTCTGCAACCTCGCAGACCAAGAATTCCTGACTTGGCTAAGTCATTCACTAATGTCTTGGCAGTTGTTCTGGGGTCTTTAGACACATCTCTCACTAGTTTTCTTTCCAGAGTCTTTGAAATATTTTGCTTCCTACCTCTGCCAAGCTTGTTCTGTACTGTGTGGCTCTCTTTGAATTTCTTGACACTTGGAAACACTGTGGTAACTTTGTATATCCATCTCCTGCTTTGTGAGCATCAACAATACTTTTTCTCCAGTCTAAACTGATTTCTTTTATTTTTGGCATGATGCTTTCTCAGGTGACAGTTCAAACCCTTGCTGAAGTTTTTATACTGTGTGTAAATTGGAAGATAACCCTCATTTTTAACTTGATGTCACAAGCTTTGAGCATTACAAAGTTAAAGCACATCATTGCACAGCAGTGGTCTGTGCTATGGCTCAATAAAAAGGTCAGTTTTTCAGGGACTAATAATATTGTAATGGTAATTTTTGTTTTTTCTGAAATAATTTTGTTATTGTGTGCAAATAGAAATAATTTATACTTTCTAAAGAAAACTAGTATGTTTAGAAATTCTATGTTGAAAATCCTTTGCTCTGTTAAAAAAAGCACTTGGGAAAATTTTGACAAAAACTTTAAATTTCATATAATAATTTTGTCCTCATCTGTATATGTGGAAACTGCGTAAACATCCACATCAGTTATGGTTCAGTTTTTGCTGCCATACTGCAACCAGTTTTGACCTGGGAGATAATGTCGCTGGGGAGTGACTCACTTTTCTCTTCAATAATTTCATGCATGATAAAAGTAATGAGTAATGATCAGATTAAAATTTTTAGAAATTGTCTTTTTTAAATCTGAAAAAGTAGTCACGTTACTGACAAAAGAAATGCAATTAAACTTACATGCTACTGTCATCACTGGATCCTGCTTCTAATAATATAGAAATTTAAGACAAAAAGTATACAAAAATTCAAAATAGACATTCTAAGCTAGATAGTTAAAGATAAGTAGATCTCACACTACCAAAAATAGAGAGGCAGAGACAGGGTAGGTCTTCGAGAAAAAACACACTTAAAGGAACTACTAGAAATCACTGGAGAAATACTAAGGAGCAGCACTACCATGGAAACTAGTGGAACAGTCTGGTGAGGAGTGGGTGAGAGCCGGTGTTAAAAATGCAGGAAGTTAGTAATGAGTTAATTGTGAGCAGATGCCTCAGCCAGGGAACTAGTGGATTTAGGTTTGTATAAGTATAAACCTCTTTATGAGTATGGGGTTGCATGTTAGGTAAATGCACAGGGTAACAAATTCACGACTTTAAGTAATTTAATCTAATGTAAATTTTCTTTGTAATTTTGTTACACGAGTACAACGTAAAATTTTACATTTAATGAAATCTGGTCAAATGAAATTGACTTGATTGGTATACATTCAGTTTATACAAAGCACATTTTCCTTAATGATTAATTATTTAAATAAATTAACCTTTGATTGTATATATTTCAGTTGCATTTTACTAAAAATTATTGCTTCATGTTTATTGAAGGTGAAGAATCTTTTAATTTGAGTGTGCACTCAAATTTTGGGCACTTTTCTCATTCCATTGATAGAAAATAGGTTTGGTAATGATTACGTAATTTTTAGGATGGTAACACATCTTGTCACAAAGAACGTTAAATCCTTTCTTTAGGAAGGGCAGATCAACTCAGTGACGTGGCCAGCAAACAGTTTGGATGTCAATCCAACTGTCAACAACTATTAGAGAAAGTTGAAACCAGCTTGATGAAAAATTTTCCTATGATTTTTGCCACTCTATGAGTCCAACATGCATAAACCCGTTTTCACAGGCTGAAGAACAGACTGCCCACTGCTACGCAGACTTTAGTGTGCAACACCGGTGAAGAGTCCCATCACTCGCACTGTGCGAAAAGCACTCGCACAGTTTTATTTTGAAGAGGGCAGTGGCTTGTTTCCGGTACTGTAGCCGTACATTGACAGTTGCCAGCAGATATGGAGAGCGCCTTGCGGACGCAGTAGGGACATCAGACTTCACGCACACACATAGAAACTGACACAGCGAGACGCGTAAAGGAAAAACTAAAGCGTCTTTGTTTCCTTATCGACCTTCACAGCCTCCAGCAGGCTCATGGAGAGCGGAGCCCTGCTTGTCCGAACCGGGGGCAGGTTGATCGGATGCCTTTCATCACAGCAGCGCCGTTAGATGTTTTCCATTCAGGATTAATTGGTTGACCAATGGCTCCCAAACATGCGCTCCTCTCCAGCAGCGGTGGCCCCGGGGTCGGAGGGGTAAATAAAAACGAAGAACCCTGCTCTTCCTCCCCGACGGCATGGATCCTGGATGCGGCGATGGTGGCCGTCTGTTCGCCGAGGAACGGGAAGAGGACGCGCGCGCTGAATGGAATGGTGGCCCGGTGGTTTGTGACCATCGGCGCGGTGCTGATGCTGATGATGCAGAGCTCCTTGGCCGCTGACGGTAAGACTCTGATGCTGTGTTTTTATCCTGTCTGTAAGAGGAGCCCGGCTTCCCTTTCTGGTCATGTAATTAAACCATAAACGCCATACGTTCAGCCGCCTGAGTCGCGCTAAATGTTTTGAATCCACTCACAAGCTGGCTTGATTCTGTACAGTACTGATCAGCCAGTGAAGAGGAAGATCAGTGCGTAGAAGATTTCATCAAACTCTGTTAGATAAGAGATAAGCTATAAAAGCAGTAGCTCTCATCATTTTAATGCATGTGGAGCTGTTTTGGTGATTTTTGAAGGGGTTCCTGTTGTTGTTTATACATTTATTGTATTTGATTTGTTAGCCTGACTAATTTTACACCTGTTTATTTTGTATTTAAACCATCAGTGTTGTGTCACACAGGCCCTAACCGTTGTCACGTCCCCAAACACGCAGCCGGAGCGCACTGTGGACCGCAGGGCTGCACTGTGCCGCGCCGCGCCGCCACAACACAGCGCTCACCGCGGCCGTTTCTTTGCGTTAAGGAGGAAACTTTTTATTCATTCATGGAGAATTGGGCCCCGAGGTCTTCAGCCTCGATTGAGATCCATAGGGGACGTTTCGTAGTCGGCACAAATGAATAATTTAGGATCTCTGTGTGCTCACAGACATCCTAGGATAAAAGCAAAAAATAACAGCACCAGTTCTCATTCAGAGAACCAGTAATTAATGCAGGAAGCTATTTCTTAAATCCTGACAGCAAAGCCTTGGTGTAATCCTTTGGAATATACATATATTGGAAATTACTGTTTCAATTCCTTGAGAAGAGACAGATTTTTTTTTTAAAGAAAATATTTCAGGCCTTAACATGGGTCATTTTGTCTCAGAGTGCTTTCATACACTGACATGTTCTTAGGATTTGGCTGCAGCGACCGCGCAGGTGTCACTGTTTGTCAGGTAGTCATGTTTACACTGATTACAGGGTGGTAAATCTTACAAAGAAAGAGAATAAAATGCACGGACTCAATTTGGGTGTATAGTAACAGTAAACCTCTTCTAAAAAAAGGCAGAAATCTACAAAGTTGTGATAAAAATTCCCAAACCACACAATAGGAATTTATTTCTTTAAGTCAGGTCCAGTGACACTCAGAGATGCAAATTAAAGGGTAATTTCACCCAAATTACAAAACATATTTTCTCACTTAACCTTAGTTTTTTTTTTTATCTTGACATTTTTATTTTGTTAAGTTTGTTTGGCTGTAAAAATCCACAACAGATGTATCAGATAAACCTGATATGAAGGTCTGTACACAATGAATACTCTTAAAAAAAACAAACAGTCTCACAAACTTGTGATGCCAACACACAGACCATGTGAACCACATTTGAATGTTGGTGCTCACAGCACCGAGGGTGACATTTGCAAAAATGTCAAATGTCCCGTTGCTTTTCAGGAATCATGAGTCAGTTTGGCCAGCCCCAATGAGAACAGTATTAAAAATATCTTTTCAAACTTTTCAATTAAAGTGACACACAAAAAATTATAATAAATATGCCTACCTTCTTTAAGGTACCATCTGCCAACATGACACGTACACTGTAGCAGTATGAAGGGAAAAGAGTCAAAAAAGACAAGATATAAATGACCTTAGATAAACTTTCATGGATACAAAGTGAATATCTTGTCTTGTTATGATTAAATGTAGCCTAAAATTTATTTTAACTGTATTCATCATCTGTTGGTATTTGCCTTTATGGACAACAGATAATTCACCATCACCCAGACTGTGTTCCATGCACACTAACAGAGGATTCAGTGTAATTTAATAGAATGTGAGATGCTTTTTTGTATAAACCTAATATTACGCAACGTGCATGCAATTTCCCATGAATATTACAATGTGCAAGTAGACCTACTGTACACTATGCCAACATAAATACCCCACAGTGCAGTGCAGTAGCATAATAATGTGTACATTCAATATGAACAGGATGTGCAGTGTTTTGGTATAGTCTCTGGGAGAAGGCAAGTTTCACTGAAATGTTGTGCAACAGTGGGCAACAGGCTTGGAGTTGTTATTTCTCTGGTTTAGTGGGTGTGTAGGAAGTGTTACACAATTAGTGGCAACATGTATATAAACCCTAATTTAAATTTACATGGCATGGGACCTAATGAATCAGCTACCACTGGTGCAGGGCTTGGGTAGCAGCAGAGTGTTCAGCACACATCTGTTTCTGTTTGTGCATTTTGTACAAGTGATGACCTCCAGGGCTTAAAAACAAAGGTAACACAAAAGCCAAAACCTGCAGTTCTTCTAATGACCACTTGAAGCTGGCTCCAAAAGCGAGTCAGTCCCCTAAATGGTAGCATTAAAAACATGTTTTACAGCCTGGTGCAAAACACGGTACAGTGGATTAATTTTTAAAAATAACTCATACATTTAGATACACAACGCATAAATTTAGGGGCATGGCTACTTTGATCAACAGGTGTCCTAGAAGAGGCACCTGTTGATAGATTGTGGGTTTTCAAACATTTTTTGGCTTCAGTATTGGTGAGTGAAATTCTAATATTTTTTAATCTGTTAATCATGTGTTTATATCAGTGTGTGAAATACAGTTCTATAGTTTATGGACGTAGTTCGCTAAAGAAAACTTGCTAACATTAGCTGATAACTTAGCACTCCACCCTGTTTTCCAGATATGGTCACTTCTAGCTCCAAAAAACCCTCACGGCCGCAGCCAAACTGCTAACAACAAAATGTCAAAATGTAGAGTCCAGTCGGTGTTGTCAGCATTTCTAGATCAATCCAGGATCCCTGCAGATCTTTAAGTCTTTAAAGGCATTTAATTCATTAATCTAAAAAAACAAAATCAGTCATTTTTATTATTAAATCCCTTCTTTTAAAAAAACCTAAAAATGCTAAGAGTTGTTCTTTTGGATATTTGAATTAAAAAAAAATTCTCAAATTATGGTGACCAGGTTCCACTGTCTGTGAGCTAGCAATGAAATGGAGAAATGGAGTGTAAATTTGATTTTAAACCCTGTCATCTTTTATATACAGTCTATGGTTTTGTCTTGCTTCCACAGACCTGTTGGCACACCTGCAGCTGGCAATGCAGCTCTGAAGAAGTGAAATGTTATGATTTAAGTAGTGCATCTGAAAAGACAACTGCTGTTCTTACATACTGAGAATATGGTGCGTGTTAGTCCTGCATCAGTTTACATAAAAAACAAAACACATCCCCTAACACCCTCCCCTTTCTTTTTTCCTAAAATTAGTAATTAAAGGGCAGGTGTGAATTAATGGAATAGTTTAGTAGCTGCTCTGTTGGCTTGCTGCTGGTTCATATTTGCATAATAATTTAAGCAATTGTCTGACTGACTTGCACACTCAGTGTCATGTAGTTAGGAGAAGATTCTCTCTCTCTTGCTCTCTCTCTGTGCTGCCTTACCAACCTGACTTCACAATCAAACTGAAAAATAATGAAATTTGGGCTTGTCTTAATAACACATGCCACCACTACTCAGGGTGTGATTAGAGAGTAATAAAGAGAGACTGCACCCCTGTGATAGGCACATCTTCATTAAATGCATATCCCCGTTGTTGAGTGAAGATCTGAGAATGAAAGGTACAGAAAATGGACACGATTGCCCAAGTATTTGGCGAAAGAGAGTTTATCTGCCCAGCCTCCCTGTTTAAATCAGAGCAAATCGCCCACTCACTCGAGATGATATATCCTCTTTTATGTCATGCTGCTGTGCCACTTAAGAGTGAACTGTTCCATAGAATGGCTCGGAGAGATTTGACTTTCTCTCTCGTACCTGGTTACTCAAGCCTTTGGCTATTTCAGATCTTTTTTTTTTTTTAGAGAGAAAATGTTCCCATTGTATTTCTGTTTTCTGCATTTAGAACAGAAAAAAAGATGCTTTGGAGGCTGATGTCCAGCAGGTGTGTGTGTGTGTGTGTGTGTGTGTGTGTGTGTAGTTCGTGTCTGCAGGCTCATACAGTATGTGTATGTAGGCGTTTTCTTTAATAGGTCTACAGAGATCTTCGTCCTCAGTCAATAGCTGAGATCTATTGGTCCACGTTACCATGGGAACAGATCTGCAGCTAATACTTTTCTCACTGTGTGTCTGTGTTTGTCAGTCAGGGATTGAAAATAACATCTGAGTAAGTGCCAGGTTAGAGTCTGTTGCCTAATGATCAGTGTCTGATGACACACCAGCGGAGATGAAATGCTCCCTGTGCTGTACTGTTTCAAAATGAACTCAAACCTTCTGCTTCCAGCTGCTAAACATCCGGTTTTCTGGTCATCTGAGTCACTACATCCTGCTGCGGTTGTTTTCTTAGAGTTAAACATCATATGTGATTGTGAATCTCTTACACTCTCTGTGACAAACAGCAGCATGACAGTTGGTGTCAAGTAGATGTACCTTTGGTGACAAGAGAGCTTCACGGACTGAAGGAAGCTTAAGAGATTGGGCTTAATTTGTTCATCATGGCATTATGGTATATAGTCCTAACCATTTTTCTCATATCTCTTACATTTGCGAATAACCAGCCTCTCACAAGTAATAGTGAGTTAGACATAAGTGAGCTTGGTGAATTTTGGTGGTTGGTTCCTTCACCTTTAGACGGAGCTAAGCCAGCTCTTTTATAGATATGAGAGTGGCGTCACCCTCTCATCTGCACCGATCAGCTGAAACATTAAAAGCACCCACCTGCCTGATATTGTGCAGATCTGCAACGTTCTGCTCAAACAGCTCTAGCTATAGGGAACCTCTGCGATGTCCTTGGTATCTGGCACCAGATCTTTAGGGTTTAGTGAGCTGCAGGGTGGGGCTGAAGAAGATCAGACACTCACTGTGGGGTGCATTGTCCTGCTGAGAGAGACGGCTGCCATCAGGGAGTGCTGTTGTTATGATATAGGTTGATTTGCCTGTAGCAAAGTTTTCGTTTATAGCATGTGTCAAAGTAAAACTCACATGAATGTCAGGATCAGGGGTTTCCCATCAGAATATTAAGTAGCAACAAAATTATCAATTCGCTTTACCTGTCAGGGGTTTTAATCTTGTTGCTGATTTTGCTCAGTCAGATACAGATATTCAGCAACCAAAAGCTGCTTGGTAATTTTCCTGATATTTAGTAAAATGCTGTAGAGCCTTGGTGACTGAGCATTAGATGGTGTGTTTATATTTTTTGGTTCTATAAATGGCTAAATCAGATAAAGCCCTGGATTCTAATAACCAGGAGCTGGACTGTGAGGAATTGAATAGCTGGCCACAGAGTCATTGATTAATCCTGATGCTGATGATCATTTATCTGCTGTCATCAATTAAAGCAATCGATTGTGCTGATTACATAGAGCAAAACTGGGCTCCTCCCTGTCTCCTGTGGTTTTAGAGAGAGGAGGAGGAGGAGGAGGAGGAGGGAGAGGAAGAGGAGCTGGCTGAGCATCAGAGCTCTGAGAGTCGCTGCCCTCACAATCAGATTAAAAGTTTGTGGTGATGCAAAGGAAAGACGAGACAGAAAGAGAAGAAGCAGGTAATCAGTCAGTCACTTAGTGAGGCTGATTTAAATGTGACTGTAGGCTCAGTGCAATTTCAGCTCAAAGCAAAGAATGGCATTCAGATGGAGAGATTAGTTTTATGCATGCTGCTGCTTCACTTACGTCAGTGAACTTTGCTGAAGCTTTGTAGCCCTGTTACCCACTGTGTAACAATGACACATACTAAATCTGTGGTGGCACTGAATTATAAATAGGATAAAATCTATAAATATTTATCTTTGCAGAGCTTTATTAAATGTGAAAGGAGAATGACTTTACCGTGTATTCTTCCTCTGCATATGTCAATTTTTAGTAGATTTTACTCATAATTGCGGTGAATTCCGCGCGCTTCACAGAGCACTTAAGCTCCGAGCTCGTGTTTAATGCACAGGGACTGTCGGATGCAATACCTCTGAAAACTTTGATGACGGCTGACAGATGAGAAAGGTTTGCTGCGCTACAACCTGCTCTTTTTGATGCCAGTTACTTGGATTCATAAGGATTCCTGCTCACACGCAATCGCTCGGTTCATCCATTTAGAAACCCTGACAAATCAAATGAACGGCAGCGCCTCACGCTCCAATGTGTCCTCTTCAGCTCTCAAGTAAATAACATTTCCAAGATTCAATCCAAAAAGGTTTGCAAAGCCACAGTTCACTTCTGCTCAATTTATTTGGTGTCAAAGCATGTCTCCTAAGAAGTATTAAAAAAGGGTATGTAACCAAACATTGGGAAATGAAAACTAGTGTTGCTGCAGCATTGCTCCAAGGGTTTTCAAACATGTAATTATAACAATAGTCATTATCTATAGATAAGAATGTGAGCAGTAATACACAGTGAGAGTCTAAATTTGTTTGAAAGCATATGTAAAGGTGTTTCTTTGCCAGTCCAATATTGTCTATGTCTGTAAATATAGACAGTATTGTAGTCACTGTAACCTTCCACCCCTTTTAGTGGCTAGTTTCTGTTATCTGTAAAAGTAAAAGCCTCCAAAAGTTCAGCTTTAGAAGTTATTTTTCTTTCTTAAGAATGTATTTTGAACTGAAAGAAGTGTTGTAGAGATTATAGTTACAATTGTGGAGAAGATGCTTACAGCAGTATTTTTTATTTTTTAGTTGCAAAGATTTCATGATGTATTGTAGATAAGTGCCTTGCAAATGGAATGGAGTCATTACTGTCAATTCCACCTTTGCTTTTTTGCAATGACAACTGAAAATGATGACTGAAGAAAAGAAGATGTGTTGGCTCTAAAGCCAAGGTGGCACCCATTTGATTTACTCATAGACTGTACAAAAAAGATAGAGGTAGACGCCCTGATGTTGCATTTTAACATGGGAATCTATGGGAATCAAACTGTTTTTGACACTTTCTGTTGGCTTAATTTTTCAGCCTGCAAGGTTGCCACTTGGTTTTACAAGATGGACTTTCAATCTTGCAGTCCCCGAAGAGCGCTCACAGGTGTGGTTAGTTTTACAGGTGATTTACAAAAGTTGCACTGTTTTCTAAATACAGGCGCAGTCAGTTCATTTTAATATCAAGTGCAAAAAAGTAAGACATGTTTTTTGTCTTAAATGCAGTAAATTGCGTGTCGCAAACGTTAGTAAATCAGTTTGCATGCTTGATTAAAATATTCTCCTCCCTATATTTTGCACCTCGAGAAAGGAACTCCCAGAAATACATATGTAACAGCGTCAATTCCCACCTCTTGCACACAGTCGTGTCACTGCACTCTCATTGTAAATACAGACAGGACTTTTTTACACCAAAACCCAGTTTGTGCTGGTGCAATGTGTCAGTAAATCTGGCCCTACAGTAGGTATGGAAAACAGCCATTATTTAGGTAATTTAAAGGGGACCTACTATGTTCCTTTCCAGTTCCATATTTTTATCCTTGGACTACTAGAGTAGCTTTGCATGATTCACAGTTCAAAATTATTTAACTTATTGTGGGTCTTAGTGTATCACTCAGTTCATCCTCAGTCTTAAAAAAGCCACTTTAGCTTCTATTCCTTTTACATTTACATACTGTTGAGGTTAAATTTGACCTGTTTTGACATTTGACAGCAGTAATAATACCATAAATGTCATTCTTTCAGCTTGTTCAGGGTCAAATTTGAGCCATGATGATTCAGATGGATTTTAGATCCACAAGTTTGGGTCCTGGCTGAGGCCTTACTGTGTGGAGTTTGCATGTCCTCTCTGGGCGTACGTGGGTTTACTCCTGGTACTCTGGCTTCCACCCACAGTCTAAAGACATGCAGGTTAACTGGTGATTATAAATTGCCCATGGATGTGAGGTAGATAAAGTACTGAATGAACATATAGTCAAAGTGTGACTTGAGTGGTTAGTAAGACTAGAAAAACGCTACATAAATGTGAGTATGTTACATATGCCCAAGTAATTTAACGGATAAATAAAAATCTATTTGTTCTGACTAACTGACATTAAAATAGAGATCATAAGAGGGATTGTGGGGTTATAAGATTATAAAGGCACCTGAGTGACTATTTCAGTTCCTACCACTGCTCTGAATGCACAGATAAGTTTGAAGTAAGCAAATTTTTTATGTTGTGTGTTCTAAGGGTTAATTAATGTTGAATTAATCTTGATAATTACAGGTGGTGGTTATGAGGATTTTTTTTATGATATAGCAGTGAGGATGGTTTTTAATGGTTGTAATGGTCATACATGGTTATATAATAAATCCCAACAGTTCCAGATTCACTTTCAATAAAACATATTTAATCATTATGGCTGTTATGTTTTCATGTCATAGGTAAAACAGGACATGATACCGTGTGATAATAGATGTTTTTTTTCCAAAAACAAGTGTTGTAAAACCTGAAAAAATACACTCTCCCTGCTCTCTGAAACATTATTTAAGGATTAATCCTCCATTTATTAATGTCAGTAAGGCTATTTATACAGTCTAAATAGCTCTGTGGTTCAACAGTTGATACAGACACTTATGAGGGATTTCTTGGCCCAGGTCAAAGTTTACCTGGACCACACTGAACTATGAACAGTATGTAAAGATTAAGGGCATCTTTAATTTGCGCAAACTTTATTTTGTCCATTGTAAACAAAAGGTTCAACAACAGGTGGGTTGAGGCGTCTCTGCTCACTGTCAGAGCTGTATGCCTGAGATGGCCTGAGACCTCATGAAAATACACGAACAGAAAAAAAAATCTGAAAACAATTGTTTAGAACTATCTACAGGCTTAACTTTTGGCTGACAGGGATTACTTTGGCCATGTTTATTACGAGCATCCACATCTGGAACAGTATATATATGACAGAAAATAAGAACAAGCATAATAGGCCCACTTTATTGTAAATCCGTAGCTGTGTAATGATGTCTTTTTGGGATGCTGAATTGTGTTGTATTACCAGTTTGATCTGGTTGACTGAATGAAGCTAAATGCTTTAAACACTGTGAGCATCAGCACTGCTTTTGGCTGCAGCACCTGTGGAAGCTTCAGTGTTGTTAGTTACTTCCGCCCTTTGCAAGGTATTAGCAGATATTTTGTCGAGATGAGGAGCAACAGTTGAAGCAGAAACCTGACTGAGAGGGTGGAGGACAGGGCCATCACGACTGTTCTGGCCTCAAGGAGAAAAGCTTTGTGTTCGGGCTTAAATTTACACTGCTGCTGCTCATGCTCAGACCTCAGCTGGCCCTCTTTGCAGCCGCTTTTTCTTCTCTGTACCTGAAGGGCTCAGGTGATCAGAGGTGTGGCAGCACATCTATGAGGATGATTCTGCCTGCAATGGATCCAAGGCCAAAGATCCTGCATGTGGTCCCAGAGGCTGGAGTGGTGTGGGGGTGGAGGTGGGGGGGTCACTGCATCATCCGAGCACATGTTCTCAGCAATAAAGCAGCAGTGGCTCATTTTGCATCGCTCTGCTTGGCTGCACTCCATTCTGTGCTTCTCTGATTATGCACTGCTGGAGCTTTTCACACCGACAAGGAGAGAGAGAGAGAGAGAGAGAAAAAAAAACCCCCACAGGAATAAGTTTGGCTTTTCCATTCAACACAGATTTAAGCCAGAACCATGTTCAGTGAATTCTGACATTAAAAAGCCAGCAGAGTTTTAAAAAGTGATATCATCATGTGTTATGACAAGAGAATGTTTCAAAATAAAAAAGCTTATTATGGTTTTGTCAGATAGCCCAATTTTCATGTTATGTCATTCCTTTTGGATTTTTTTGTTTTGTTGATGCATTTGTTACCACAAAGGCTTCTGTTCACTGCAGGTAGACTGTGTAATGATACGTGCTGTCATGTTAAGCGTCTCCTCTGGCTGCGCTGTCATACCTCTTACTGTTGCCAGGCAGAAACACAGCGCAGCTTCAAGGAAGTGCTGATGAACTCTAATGATATGACTGACACAGCTCTATTTTAGCTGTGCTCTGGCGAGTGTTTTTCTGATTGTGACTGAGCTAACCAGGCCAAACATCTCTCACAGAGTCCTTATCTGATCTGTTACGTGCTTCATCCTTTTACCCTTCTATAACACACACACACACACACACACACACACACACACACACACACACACACACACACACACACATGCACTTACACTTACACAGACACATTCCTTCATACAGGAAACTGTTG
>VUQS01027315.1:18013-28836 GCA_015108495.1 Heterochromis multidens | reverse complement strand
AAGTAAGGTTCTGGTCATATGCTTTCTTTTTATATCAGTATCAATAAATGCACTGATTTCTTTCCACAGAGACACACAGTTTTCCTCCCTCTAATGTCTCGCTAGTACACATAAGGTCACCACAAGACAAGAGTGGGAAGAATCGGGGAGCAAAAGACAAAATGCTTTGTGTCGATTTAAGCAAGCGGGTAATAGGAGGAGTGGAAAAAAAAAAATCAATAACAACATAAAATTGATTTAGTGTGTGTCATAAAACATAAGTAAGTGCTCTGAGATGGAGAAAACTGGAGTCCCAATTTAATCTGTGCAAAAGCTGCACTGTACAGATGAAGCGATGTCAAGAGGGAGAAAGCTAGGAAGAGGCTAAAGGAGGGTGGCTGGGAGGAAAAAAAGAAAAGAAGGAGGGAGGACAGAGTAGCTCACAAGATGGAGAGAGAAAGATACAATAAAATCTAAAAGACAGACACTTAATTGTCATATTAAAGACTCTTTCCAGTGCTCGGCAGAGTGGAAGGTTAGCTCCCATTCATCATCTTGCTAACAGCCGCTTGAATGAAATCACAATTAAAATCTGCTCAATATTGTCCCTGGGACGTTTTGCGAGCATTAATTTTTTCCCATTGATTCTCTACCCCCCATAAATCAGAAATGTTGCAGCGCATGTAATGGTTTATGGAGAAGGGATTATGGTGTTATGAAGCTAATGTAGCAGAACCATCTCATTTACACACAGCCTCCCTGGCCGGCTTACAGGGGACAGAGTTATTGCACTATTACACAGCCTATCACAAACACAACACACTGACACTGTTTAAAAGCTACATTTAATTGGACAGTACTGTAGATTTACGGCTTTTATGATCATAACAGCTTTATGTTTAAGGATTTTGTTCATTTGCAGCATAAAAGTGCAGTAGGAGAAAATTACAGCATTCTACCACAAGTTTGATAGTAGATACCAATGTTTCTCTAAACATCTCAGAAAGATTATCCAAAGGCCAGATTAGTGCCTTTATTTGTTTTGGAGTATGTGGTTCTATGGTAGAGAATTTTACATCCTAAAAAGACAGATCCAAGCATTCCAGTCTGAAAGCGTTAAGCTGTGTTTTGGGGTGGGGTTTTCTCAGTTTGGCTGTTTCTGTTGTCACTGCACTCTTTTATGTTGTGTCTGATCGATGAATGGTGGGGAGAGTTTTAAAGTCACTCCATACAGATTTTTCATCACCACACGTGCTTTCTCAGAATCTCGTGTTAGCGTGTGGCAGCTGCAGTCAAGTGACATCTTCCTGACTTTCTGATGACTTCAAGCAGAAACCTTTGGGGCTGAAAAATGAAACCAATCCAAAAGTGCCAAAGAACTGCTGGCCCTCGATTACCCACTTGAGGCTGGATCCAAGAGGAAGTCGATTCCTATAGATTCTCATGTTAAAATATCCACGTTTACAGCAGAAATAAGTATGTTTACAGTCTGGTAAAGGTTTTGGTGAGTATAGCTAATTTATATAAAGGCTTAAAGTTCTGTGTTATTAGGCCCGTGGCCACTTTAAATCGCAGATGGGAACCAATGAGGCTGATAGCTGCCTGCTAGGTGAGCTCTTCAGCTAATATGAGTATTTGAACTGGACCTTTCCACCATATTTGTGGTACTTTTGAGGGGTTTTTTTTGTTTCATTTTGTTTTGTTTTTTTATTTCAGTTATCTGATAAGTATAAGTTGCTTGTGTGGTTAATATAAAACAGACTGTCCAAGATGTCTGCGCTCTGCTTTTGGTGAATGTTACTCTGGTATTTTATTAATATGTTAGACAGTGTCTTTGTGCACCTTGCTAACAAGGCTTGCTAGCATTAGCTGAAAACTTGAAAGTAATAATGGGCTGTGTTCTCAAAGGACATGTATATTGTAACAGCTGGAGACCAGCAGCTCAGTGATCTCAGCAATCCAAACTCTAACTATCATAGCTCATTCTGAACGAGTGAGAGGGAGACCCCATACCCAAGCATCAAATCATCATCACATAAACTGGTCCTGACACCAGGTAAAAAGAGAGATAGAGCATGTAGCTTTGTGGTGCTGGAGAAGTTTGTCCCTTGATGAAGCCTTTAACTCAGAGCTAGAACTCACCATCACCTCTCCCTCTCCTGCCAGCGTCACCAGACATCTTTATATAGTGAACACACATACGCACACACACATATAGACACACGCATGTACTGCCTTTCCAGCAGTGGTAATTCTCTCTTCAGGGTCAACAGCTTAACAAGGCCAAATCATAGCAAGTACCTCTTGGCTAAAGCAACCCACTTCTACCAGATGAAGTGCGTATGTCTGCCTTTGTGCATAGATGGCCTAACTGTAGTTTAATTTTGTCCCATAACAATAGAAATGATATATACAAGCAGAAGTAGGATGACCTCCTTTGGAATTTCAATATGAAGATGAAAAGCAGTAAGTCTCTTTGACAGGCTGTCTCACAACCAGTCACTACATGTAAAAATGATGAATGTAAAGAGAAATATCCATAAGTGCCATGGCCTGCAGTCTTTCCCATACATGGCTTTTACAGAGCCTGGTGACATGTTGAGGGCACTGTATGCACAGACATAAATGACAGCTTTACAGTGTGCATAAAACTTCTCTGTAGTGAGAGGCGCATACTTATATTGCCTGGTGTCTCCAACTCTTAAGAAAACAGCATCAGGAAGCTTCTGGTGGTAATGGGCAGACTGGGGTTGGATACTTAAATAGGGAATCAGTGTCATCTCTGCACAGCGCACACATTCATTCATTTACAAATGAGTGCTTTTAGTGAGGATTTTAGTGACTGAAATGTTTTTTTTTTTACTTGTTTTCTGACTTAATGTAAACAACCTCTAATGTAACAGAATTTCCTCAATATTTTTGTAGTAATGAGAAAGACAGACCTTAATTTGGAATTTAGCAACTTAAAACTTATGCAGAGTTAGCTGAACCAGCCAGAAAGTGCAGTAGGTGGAGAACTGGTTCCTGCACCAATATGATAAATTCTACAAGGCTTTAGAGAAGACCTATTGTTCCATTTAACCTGCAATTTTAGACAGGGAAGTGGGACTTACTGGACGAGCAATTGGCAAGGTCTGCTACATCAAAAGCCCGGCCATCTTGCTTGTAGGGATGTATGAGACAGGTGAGACAGGACGGGGCGGGGCTAGCTGGTCAACAGTGGCTGAACTAAGAAAACAAAATATTTACATATAGCCCCTTTAAAAAAGCCAAAATTCAACAAAAGAATAACACAACAAATTCAAAACACAACAAAATTTATCTACAAGATGGCATAAAAAACAATATTTGTCATGGTAGTGCTTCTTTCATCATTGCAATTAAATTAAAGGACTTTTTCTACACAGAGTGAATCTTGTTTAACTTGTAACATCAGCAACAATATCTAATCTAATGGATAAAAAAAAATCTCATTAGGCACATGTAAAATGAAGGTAAATAAAATATAATTAAAGCCCTTGAATTAACTCAATCACGTATGGTGACTCTAAGCTTATCTGATTTATAAAAAGATGATTGAGTTGCCTTCTAAGGAGGGGAAACACAGATGTTGCACTTTAAAAGACGCTATGTTCGTAATTACTAATCAAAAGTGTCGAACAAAAGCACATAGAACTCGATGGCCTCAAACTGGTTCAGAATCAAACTGGTTCAAAGTCATAAGCCTATAATTTTTCATGTTTAACAAGGTAATCATTTCATAAGCAACATTCAAAAGCAACATGTTGCACCCCAACAGACTCATCAAACAGATACATTTTCACTTTGCACTGACTCATCCCGGGACTAAAGAATAATGAGGAGCCTGGAGAAATCTCAGGAGTAATGTAGAACTTGTACAGCAGATAAACAAATCATTTGCTGTAAAGCGTACGTTATCTAAGTAATGATATGACCGTGAATAATGTTATTTGACAACAATAAATGGCGACTTGATAAGAGGACCGGGGATTTACAGTGTCTGTGGGGACAAACATGATAGCAGTGAAAGAAATGCATTCTAAAGCACAATGCTGTAATTCAATCTTTAGTGAAGATCTTTACGGTGCAGCCGGGCCTTCAACCATCAGCTGCAGTCTGCCATAGAGCACCACATCCCCTAGATAAATTCTCAAGACAGTCTGTGAAACGCTCCCATAACCAGTGACACGAGATGATTTCCCGCCTCTGACAAGCCCCAGTATTGAGTATGATAACACTTACTTTGTCTTCATCCTTGGCTGGAGTATAATATCAATCCGTTTGATGATCCAGCAAACCGAGTCGAGCACTTGTGTATCAATCTTCATACATCGCTGCCTAGTGTCTAACAAAGAGCCCAGAATGGGATCATTCAATCACTCCTGGGCTGCGCTCTGTTTGATACACTTGGCCTTCTCTACAGCTCAAGTTTTTCACCCCCTGTAAGCATCTGTCCTATTTTTCATCCCTTTTTTTCCCCCTCAATCTCCCTTTACTTGTCGGGGATAAAGACACAAATTATCATATCACTGCATTCTCTTCATAACTAAACACTTGGTCAAATAGGGATCACTGTTGTTCATATCTTCCGGATGTTTCTATGCCTTCCCATAAACTGTTCACCTTACCTTTGCTTATAACAACCATAAAGCATCACTCCATAACCTTAACCACTTACCACTACAGCAGATTAAATCTGCCCTCATTATCCGTGTCTGCTCTTTGTCTGACTATCAAAAGGAATCTGTGTAGGACTGTTATTCTTAGACTTTTACTTTACTTTTGGTTTTAGTTGCTGTTTTGTTAGGTTTATGCACCAAAACTACTTGGTTAGGTTTAACATACACCCATTCATGTTAGCCACATTAAGAGAAAAGTTCTTCTATTTGCAACAAACTTCTCCTACTGTGGTGATGAGTCCTGCAATAGTCAAGAAACCAGCAGAGAAGATTTTTTTTACAGTCTTATGGAGTCACTTCCAGACGTTGTAGGACTTCAACTAAAGTGTGTCAAACCATCCATCCATCCATACATACATCTGTATATTCTCTTGACCAGAGTCAAACTGGGTTCAATTCAGGATTGCTGGGGGGCTGGAGCCTATCCCAGCTATCAAATGGCGAAAGGTGGGGTACATCCTGGACAGGCTGCCAGTCCACTGCAGGACATCGCAGCAAATCTTCAAGGGACTGATGATCAGCAGTTCTGAACACAAATTGTCACGGAATTCACGAAGGGTCTTTGGTTATTTTCTGGCAACTGTGGATGCCAACAGTTCTCTGTATCCACAAATTTGGAGGGTAGTGTATATAATAATTATATTTACCAACTATAGCATACTCACTATTTCCTATTCTCTGGCCAATAAATGGGGTTTGTTTTGTAGGTATGTTTGGTAGCAGGGTTTGGTTCATTGTGAAGACAACTACGAGGATGTAGTCTCCCACTGAAATATAGCTCAATCAATAGATGCGCAGCAATCAACTTTTACTTGTCAGTTTTGATATATCCAATCGTAGCTTAGGGTTGTTTTGCAATGTCTAATGTTCTGTGAAGATGGGCTTTTCATATTCTTTATTGTTTCTCTCTCTCTCTCTCTCTCTCTCTCTCTCTCTTTTTTTTTTTAGCCCCATCAACAAAAAAATGTGTTCACACTTTTGTGAAATAAAACCTCTAAGGGAGAGAAGGAGGGGGAAATGAGGTGGGGGTTAGGAAACAATGAAATTTAACCCGTTTAAAACTGTATCATTTTCCGACCGTACCTCAGGGCTCTGGGTGTTTATCGGTGGGACTGGAGAAGCAGAGATCACCGGACTGGTAATTGTTTCCTCTAAATCTGCTGAGCTCTGAGGAACACCAAGTGCAGTTTTTCATCAGACAGAGAATGAGAGGGTAAAAGGACAATACTAGGAAAAGCAAAAATGCTTTAGTCCATCATGTTGGTTTTTATCACTTCATCTAACAAGTTAGTAAGGCCACTAGCCTTCCACACAACATAATTATAAACACAGCTTTTGCCATCGGAGGGAAGTTGGCGTTGCTTTCTGCTGTCACTGGAGCACATACAGAATTTTCTTTGAATAAAGCTACCAAAAGTAGGCGGTTGGCGGGGTGGGGGGGTACTGAAACAATAAATTACATACTTTTTTAAAAATTTGATGGAAAGAGAATTGAGGTGTTTTCAAATATACCTTAATGCTAACTTGATTTGACATTTTGGTACTGAATCAAAGCTCAGCAATAGGCCTGATATCTCATTTAGCTGTAAAGTGATGTGCACTGCACGTAGCCACAAAAAGACATCAGAAAAGCAAAGTACTGCCACACTCCACTTGGACCAATTTGTCTCCATCACTCCATTCATATAAACACTGAATGATTTAGCTAAAATTGTGCTGAGAATCTTATGGGGATTTTTTTCCCCCCCTGCTTTATTTTCATTATACTTGTGAGTATGTTAGAGGTTTCGATTCTGTGCGTGCATTTGGCTTTGAAAGTCTCAGATTTAGTGCTGTGGTATTGGCTCATTTTTCATATCCATTGTTGGCTTGTCAGGGTGTCATAGCTGTTCCACAGAGCTGTTAGATCAGTCCAAATGTATAAATCATCCAGGATCTGACACACTCATTTAATTTGGGGGGCCCCGGTGCAGCAGCGGGCCTATTAATGAAAAATCCCTGCCCTGTTTGCTGAGTGGGAACATTCAGCCTATTTTATTTTATTTTTTACGTGGATATTCCGTATTATTTCCCCTAGTAGGCTGTTGGCTACCAACCTGGCACTTTGTCATTTATCATCATATGTCATGTTTGTCAATCCACTGAATTCTTTCGGTCGGTAGTCCAATACAAAGATCACTTTGCATATTAAGAAAAAGGGGACAAACTCTGAGGGCACTAGGTGAGCCAAACCTCTCGCATTCCTCAGTGCAGTGGTGGTTCCAACCCTAGAGCCTGTGTTATTGTTTTCCATCTGTGAAATAAAGTAACAGGTACTTAATGTACCAAAAACAATTTGTACAGCAGTTCTTTTTCCCCATTGAAGGCGTGCATGGCTCGCTGAGGGCTCCCCTTATCTCAGCGAGGCTAATCCATTTTCACACTGCGCTCCGGCGCTCTCATTTTACAGCTGAGGAGCTCTCCGGCTCCACGCTGGGCCTGAAATGGGACCCCAGTCACTGTGGCCCCTTGGAGTTTGCGTAGGTAAGTGTGCAGAACAAATGCTGAAAAGTCTTTAGAAAGTTAAAGGGACTAGTTTGGCTTTTCTTGCTCTCTCTCTCTCTCCCTCCCTGCGCTCCAACTGATCACCTACATTTTTTTGTGCGTTTCACAGTGTGAGCTGCCGTGCTTGAGCACTGTCGCAGGAGAGTGTTTAATTGAAGGAGCACTCCAAAAAAGTGAGAAATTGTGTATGCATGTGAGATATCTGTGCTGGTGTGTGCCTGATAAACCTTTTTGTTTTTTTATGCTGTACTATCTGATTAAAGTGCTTTTGACAGGTGAGTATAAGCTATCAAACTTTTATGTCACAGCATAAAACTAATAGAGCAGGTCATTGTCAAGGTGCCTCACTGGTGTAGACTCACACAAAGGCCCTGTTTATAAAGGATGTATTAATACCACATGTGCAAGCTGCAGTATGAGCTAAATAGGAGCAAGTGGGACTGATTGTGGTTTAAAATGATTACCACAAAACTTGATGGACCAATGTTGCACATCAAAAAAGCCATGATTAGGATGTTAGGGATCAGGAAAATAAATTACTCCTAAAATTGCTTAAGCTGGTTGGATTTTTTTTTTTTTTTTTTTGCTTTCATACACAGCATCCATTATGCATTAATAACATGTTTATTGTTGGTGGGATATGTGCAGTATTTTACATTTCACCATTTTTGAACTTATCACAGAATGAAAAATACTTCTGTCTTCTCCTCAGTAAAAGTGGAAGTATGTGCATTAAGGCAAGCTGTGGCACAAGAAAAAGCTGGCAGGTCTGTTACTTGATAATGATATTAGGGTCCCACAGCTTCCACATGAATTGCTATCTAATGGGGGCCCTTCTGTCGGTCTCGTGTCATGAGTGCTTCAAGTGCAGGTTGGAAGCCCTGAAAGGGGTGTCTTTGTTTGGGACAATCAGCCAAGGCTAACTAGGATCATCCTGGTTCAGAGATACAAAGTAAGAAAGACATGGTTAAATTAATGGATGAAACAAAACAAAATCACAAATGTAACAAAGGCATAGTCTTGTATTTGGTAAACTCAGTGTACAAACCGGTGGAGACTTGCTTCTTCTGTGCATCACCAGACATCATTTCATTCACTAAAGTGTGACTTTGACAAATTGTTTGTTTATATGATTGCTTTTCTTTTTCTTTTCTTTTTCTAGATCCTGACAACATTCAGACATTTACTCACATATCACAAAAAAACAGTTTTGTTTCACTCGCGAGTCGTGCTCCTAACCCTTCGCCATCCCATCATGCCAAGTCATTTAAGGCATCTGTGGCCTCTCTGGCCCAGCCTCTGCAGCCCCATCAACCCCCTGCCGCGGCTCATAACAGCGCATGCCCACTTGGCTGGGCCAGCCGGGAGGGCAGCCGGGCCAGGACTCCCAGGACTCCCAAGCATCCAGAGCAGCTGGAAGCCCCATCTTCCCATCCTGCTTCTCAGCAAAACAATCAAAACAGAAAATCTATAATAAATCAGTCTCAGGCTCTATCTGGGAAAAGAAAAAAAAATAAAAGGAGGGATTCAGTCAAGGAAATCGCTGTTTGAAAACTGAAAGCATTGAATTTTCTCCAGCTATCTGAAAAAAAAGCAGGTTAGACAATTGGGCTTGAGAAGAAGTTGCCAGTTCCAATCCTGACAACCTGGACGCGTAATAGAGTGCTGCGATTCCATTAGCAAGAGCTGTCACGTTTCCCTTTTCTACCAATAAGCCATAATGATAACAATAATTTAAAAGGAGAAAAAGAACACACAAAAAGTTTAACACTTAATGTGACTAACTCAAACATACATGAATGTACAAATCTGCTGATTTCAAACTAACTTAGCCTCATTGAGTTAATACCTCTAACCTAAACAACTGTAATAGAGAGCATGAAAAATTTCCCCTCCCCCTTACTTCTCACACCCTCCAAGCTGACACACAAATGCACACACTCACACACACACACACAGAGTCTGACCACCCCAAAGCTAATGCAGTTGACTCAGAGGGTCATCTGTAGTTCACCATAAGGTTAGTGATAAGAAAAAAAATAAAACATATTCTCTTTTTGTGTTTGCAATCTTGTCTTTATGGGATAAGGGAAAATAAAAGTAGGACGAGGAAAAAAGAAAAATAAACTTTCCAAATCTTATCTATGTGTCCTCATTCTTGCATTTTGATAAGTACAATTATTATTTTGTAGAATAGTTTATGCTTTAATTTATGTTGAGTTATGTATGAGTGTCTATAAGTAAAACCAGATTACAAGATTTTCCCATTAAAACAAAAGAAAACCAAAAAACAAAACAAAACAGTGGTTTCTATCTTGGTGGGCTCACCACTAGGCCCAATTGTTTACATTAAGATGAGCTGGATTCTTTTCTCTCTCCCTCAAGTGGAGTGATTTGAAGTTTGCTCTCTCATCCATGTAACTAATGCTGAGCGAGGCCAAGCTAGAATGCATCTGAATGGGCCTCTGAGCTGCTGGAGGAAGAGATTCATAATCACAGGCGAGATGACAGGTGGATCAAATTTCTAAACTTTTTTTGTGCGAGCAGTGGCAGGCTATCAGTCAGCAGGCAAAGATGGTGTTTTCTTAACCTTAGAGTTGCATTAAGTTGACATCCTGCTGTAGCGGAACTAGGTGACATATTGATGTGGAGGAAATATAACAGGCGGGAAGCTTTAAGGCTTTAGGACAGAGGAAAAAAAAAAATTACAAGCAAGAGAGGTTTGGGCGGATGGGGGGTTATGGGTAACAGTCAAACAAAGCGACCATCTTTATGGCCTGTCTGTGAATATGCCTGCTTGAACTCTGCAGAAGCAATGATTTAAAAAAAAAAAAAAAAAAAAAAAAAAAAAAAAAAAAAAAAAACCGGAAAAAAAAAAAAAAAAAAAAAAAAAAAAAAAAAAAGTTTGACGCATGAGAGTAAAAGAGCAACAGAATAACAGAAGGATTAGTAAAAATCAGCAACAACAATTTAGTTATATGGGTTTAAAAATCAAATAAATAAATAAATAAACATCACTTTTATTGATTAATACACAGCAAACACCAAATGGACACCCTACAGCAATTTTTTCAATTTAGAACTCGAATGGTGATGCCCCCTTCGCCATAAGCCGAGAGAGTATATTGGTGAGGCAGACTAAAGCCCATGCATCAAATCAAAGTGCAGAGTGTTACCATAAGCATGAAGACAAACTGCTCTCACGTTTCTAAGTACAGAAGTCTATGTTCAGTTACTTTGTCACAAATCACTGCAAGGCTTCCCTCCCAATCCGTCATTTCGGGATTACCGGGAGTTTGCGTGGTGCTGCCGTCGTCACACAAGCCTGTCACCTGCTCAGTGGGGGTAATAATTGGTATGAAATAGCGTTATGGACAGCTGAAAAGTAAGTGCTCTGATTGACTGGGAAGCCACTCTGAGGATTCCTGTTTTACACTTTGTTAGGGTTCTCAGTTCTCCTTAACGCTCTTTTTTTCTTCTCTCTTTCCCTCTCCCTCTTTCTTTTTAGTCTTATGGATTTGTTATCATGGAGGCTTGACAATCTTGCTGGCACCTCTGTCAGAAAATGATTTTTTTTTTTTTTTTTTTTAGCCGGCCCTT
>VUQS01027315.1:5955-17993 GCA_015108495.1 Heterochromis multidens | reverse complement strand
TTTCAGCCGGCCCTTGATTGACTCCATTTGTGGGGGTGTAACTCTATCAGAAAGCACCAGCCTCCTGCTCATTCAGTCATCCTTTTTCTGACTAGTGGAGTGGAGAAACAGAGAGACCAGACAGAGATGGGAAAGGTGAGATGGAAAAACGACAAGGCTCACATTAATGTACCAGGCGGATATGGTTTTAGAATCTATATTTTTTTTTTCCTTTTTTGTCACATACTCTTTTGTAATTTATGCCATTTCCAAAGAATTATCTGCAGTGACAAGTGGACAGAATGAAGAAGGCAGAGATTGAGCAGTGGTGCTGCACAGAGACTTACTGCACGCCTGTACAGAACAAACAGCCGTAGAAATGTGTACGAGGCGGGGGATGTGTATAGCAAATCACACATTACACGACATGTGCTTGACAGCGAACAAGAAGAATTTGTTTCGCTCTAACACTTGAGACAAAGATGGGAAACAAATGGGAGGAGGAGATCAGAAGAGTGTCACTTACAAAGAATAAAACCGATCTGAGAGGAAAAATGACATTGCTGCTGTGATGCAGGTATCTTCTGAGGATAAATGCATTTTGAGGCTTACTTAAAATCAGAAAAGTAATTAAAAAAATTTATGCTGTTTTCAAAAAATTCCACTGAGAATGTTTAGGCAAAAAGCCACACTTTGAATTTGTCAAACTGTGAGTGGCAAAAAATGAGAGAGGAAAAAAGAAAAAAACATCACAAGCCTCCTTCGGATCACCCAGTTGTTATTTGTGCCTTAATTCAGCTGCTGGTATTAGTCTCTCAAAAGGCAGAAGTGGCGGCTGTGATGCTCCTAGCCTCACATATTCTTTTCTATGGCTTATCAGTCGGAAAGCCAGAGGAGCTGTCCGGTCTCATTCTCTCATTGGAGAGCACATGTCAGGACCTATTTGCCACTGGTTACTTTGAGAGTGACATCAGTGATGACCCCTTGACCCCCTCTGACGGAGAAATGCTTCTGCAATAGTTTTCCATTACAGAGGCGAGAAAGCGCGGACACCAGACAGATATGTTGAAATGAGAAAATAGGAAAACTGGAAAAGGCATTTAGACCTGTATTTGACCTATCATGTTTCAGTTTTCTGCAGGAGCCTTTTATGAAATGAGTATCTGACCCGTGAATAAAGCCCTTGTCATCTCCCTCCTGTGTTTTCTATGCACTGACTGGCCACCAAAGACTATTACACAGGATAAAACAAGGGTCTTTACACCAACACACTGAGGTTCTTTCTTTTTTCTCTCAGCTTTTCCTCATTCCTTTCTTGTTGATCTGTATCTCCTTGTCAGTCTGATTATGTGTGAATCAACCCTGAATGTATTTGTAGAGTTTTGAAATAGAGTACAAATTGCTGTCACTGAGCTTTTGACATGCGTCTCAACAGGTTGGAAAACCAATGTTACATATAGATTTGAGATGAGCTAAGGCAATGGCAATGTTTGTTCATCCAAAAGCACTCTGGATGAGACTGCATTTGCAGTTTTCCAACACAATAAATAAGAAGAATACAAATTAAAGTATTATAGTGTACTTTGTTGCACCAATGACTTTAAAAGCTGGTTATTATATTGTGTGAGTTCAAGTTTACAAAATGGGAATGTGTGCTTTGAAAACAGAAAAATGAAGGAAAATTTATAAAAGAATGTTAGTGTCTAATACATGTGTTGTGTTTTATAGAGTTACATCAAATGCCAAATGAACAGTGTTGTGGCAAGTCATATAACCACTGCCGAATTTCACCTGCTAAACCATTAGTGTGAAATTTTGGAACACACATTTATATGTTCTCTTGACAAAACTTTGATAAGAAGATTTTGCTGCTCTGTGCTCAATGTGAAGCTACACAGGGTCAACAGCTGGCTTGGCTCAGTCCAAGGAATAAAGAATCGCAGAGTAGCACCTCTAAAGCACACTACATTAATTAATTCATTACAGTATATGTTGTCATATACTCTAATTCCCAGGCAAGCAGCTGAGACTTCAGAAAGTTACTGAGCCCAGTTGAGATAACCATGGAAGCATAGCAAAAAATGGAAAGCACTAATTAATGTACTTCAGTACAGTAATATAGTTATGTATATTTTCTAAGGTGTGTATTTCCATTTTATTCTATTAGACTTCTGCCACATCAATACATTTCAAAGGCAAATGTCAAGATTTGTCCGACAACTGAAGTTAGATTAAAATTTAGGTAAACAGCAGAAATCATAAGACGTTTGTTAAAATACTTTATATTTTACATCGTAAAAGATTAAATCATCCATTTGCATTTTTTTTTGTTGACTTAAAAAACAAATATGAAACAACAAACAAACAAAATGTCAATGAGCAGCTTGCACTAGAAATGTGCACAACTAAATGGACTGGTACTTATGTAACACTTCTCTACTCAGATTGAGCACTCTTTACCACAAGCCTCATTCACATAGCACTTTTTCTATCAAGGACTTTTTGCCATGTGGACTGGAGGAGTCAAGGATCGATCCACTGACTTTCTAACTGGTAGATAACCTGCTCTTCCACCTGAGCCACAGCCACCCCGGTCAACTATCTGTTTAAAAGTTGCTGGTCTTGCTTGTCGGCACCAGAACTACTTGCCGGTTAAACTTATTATTTTTATTTTATTAATGTAGCAGTTCAAAGATGTTACAAGGCCATCGGCCACTATCCAGGGATACAGCCCTGACAGGCAGCTGCATTCCCCTGTCCCTCTCTGTGTGAATGGAAGTTGGAAATGGGAAAGAGGGAAAAGCAAACAGATGACAGCCATGCTAATCAGTGTGGTTCTGTAATACTTGGA
Organism: Heterochromis multidens; assembly: GCA_015108495.1. Taxonomy (NCBI): domain Eukaryota; kingdom Metazoa; phylum Chordata; class Actinopteri; order Cichliformes; family Cichlidae; genus Heterochromis; species Heterochromis multidens. The sequence continues at coordinate 15,163 of VUQS01027315.1, read as the reverse complement.
TGTAAAAAAAAATAAATAAATAAATAACGAGTGGCCATTTGCTGGCTGTGTCATAATAAACTGGAATATGACCGTGTAACCGAAACCAGGTGTGACCACATTCTTCAGCAGGTGTTAACACTAGCATAATAGGCTACAAGGCTACTGAGGCTAGCACTGCTAAGGTTAGCCAAACTCTGCAAGTTAATCTGATATTGTGTTTGTTTGCAAGGTCGTACGCGGACATTTCAGCGACATTTAAAACATGATCTGATTAACAAGGAATAAGGAACACGACTAATGGTTTCATATAGCTCCTAAAATACACACAAAATCTTTGTTTGGCAAATGTTTAACTTCATCCATTAGATTATGCTCAGTTTTAAGTGTTTTCAGTGTTTTCTGTCCTTTATACTAGTCTAAAAAATTTTTTTTCTTGTTTAACAAGTAGTAAATTGGTCACCAGGAACATCTCTAGTTTCCACCACTTGTTCAGTATTTAGTATTTAAAATAGAGTTCCGTTCATGTCATGAATATATATCAGCAGAACTAATGCTTCTATTTAAATTTTGTAAATTTTGATGTCAATACTTTTTTGGTGGTTATCAGAGGAATGCAACTGATGGTGTTTCATATAACCAAATTCTTTGTAACACATAATAGTATATTCTGCTGCTCACTCAAACACTTTAACCTCAGTTACAATATGCTTCCTGCCAGTGCTGATTATGTACTGTCTCCTTTGTGACACTACAGTACGGTCTTTGACACTTGTAAATCTATTATATGAATGTCATTAATAGCAACTGTGCTGCTCCATCAAAGTGTGATTGACAAATTACCTGCAGTAAACCATAAGGAAGAAGGCAAACTGTGTGGGAAGATGTCCACTTAGAGCGCTGATTTATGTAATATGACAGGGATGCTTTTCTACCTTATCACCCATTACGCTTCCCTACAGCTCATAAAGACATATGTCACCACATGAAAGCTTTGCAGGTCAGTCTGTAGAGACAGTGAGTGTGCTGGCTAGTCAGCTAACACTGCTGGCCTTTGCCTTTCTGATGAATTACATTTATGAAAGCTGCAATTACCTGATTGCCTCGCCGCTTTGGCTCCCACTCATGAGCAGGATTCATCACGGCCCTATAATTTCATTCAAATTACCCATGAACCTTAGTCCACAATGTCAACAGTAAATGCCATGGTAACCCTACTGAGTGTAAGTAATGTCCTCTTTGGTCAGCACAATAGTAAATGAAATAAGCTACTCCTTGAAATGAACATCAGGAGGTATGAAGGTGCAAGAAGGTGACATCCCAATCATCCCAGACCCAGTGGAGGATATGAAAGGTGCTGTTTAGATGCTGGTCTATTCTGAGATCAGCATGCAGTAGCTGACAACATGGCATAGCCCCCAGGATCATCACCATAAGCCCCACAGGAAGCTAGTAGCAGATTGTTATTTTCCATACCTCCCTTTCCCCAAGCAAACTGACCTTCTCAGACCTCCCAACACAGAAGCTTCTCTATCCTCAGACCAGCTACACCCTGAGGATTCACAAAACAAACTAACTGCTGGGCTGGTATGTGCCCTCCCACGGTCCACCATCTCTCTCTCGGCATGGAGGCAGCACTTCTGATTCTGTTTTCACACACAGAATCAAACAGAGCTATGAAATTTATATAGCGCTAAACTCTCACATTGCACAATGAAGGTGATCAAGTTTGAAAGTGGGAACAAAGTTTTCCAGCTCCAGGAGGTGCCGCGCAACGTGAAAGTTGGAACAAGCATTTCCTCACACATTCATAAATTCATTAGTCTAAACTTTTCAGTGTATCAGTTACATTAAGCCTCATTAACTTCTTTTTTCCTGCTTTATATCAGCTAATTAGCTCAGGGGTGGCCACAAATTAATTACCATCTTCTACACCCTCATGCAATTGCATTGTGTTTATTTAGTCTCTCCTATTAACTTTTAATCTTTTCCTTCTCGTAAAAACAGGCAATTAACATTTTTTGATAAACAAAAATGATGCTAGCTCAGGGATAATCAGCAGCTCTGCATGTCGCCCATACAAAATTACCCTGTCAGCTAATTTGACCCTCAAACCATCCTTAGTCCAGGGCTCTTTGGTCTGTTAGACTGGCTTGTGTGTAGCAGAAGAAGAGTGTGTGACAGCAGTGTGACCTTTGTTGCCTTTTCATTTGCTATTTTCTTTTCTCCAGCTTTTTTCTTTTCTGCAGTTTTTGTGACTCTACCCCATAATAGATATGACTTACTATGTTTTTTAAAAACATCTTTACTGTGGGTGAGTTTGGCAATCAGGTGATATGACAGCAAAGCATTCAACAAAGAAATGCTGGAGAAGTCTTCAATTTCCCTCAGTGTATTTCAATAAACCAACACAATGGCTGCTTCATTAGCTCATTGATTCATTAATGTAGCCATCATTCTTCCTCATATTCACAGAGCACAAACACCGATGATACAAAACGTAACAGTAATGATAACTCCAGCTACGGTCGAATTCCTGTTAAGGCACCAGGCAGCAATCCGCTTTGATAAAGAGACCCATTTATTCGCTGTCTCCCAGCACAGGGTCATCCTTCTCCATATTCTGTGTATTGACCCAGGTTGTTCCTTTTATTACAAGCAGGTTTTTTATTGAAGGATGATTACATTGAATGATGTCAAGCGAGGGGCGAAAGGATCGACCAGAATAATGACGTTCCGGAGAGGGAGGAAGCGATGTGGTGGGGGGGTTGATGGCTGCACTTGCCCTGTCTTTCTGCGTGGCCTCACAAATTGAGACGCATCCGTGGTCATCCATTATTTAAGGCCGATCGGAATCTCTTGGCAACTATGGATTTGATAATCATTGCCATGTCCATATTAAATATGTGACATAAATATCACAGTAGGGGCTTGTCAATACGAGAGCAGCATGGGACATGAAAGAGAAACAAATATATGGATATGAGGCAGAGCCGAGATGAGAAACTTGTGCCTTGTGTCTCACTGCTGCTCTGACTAGGAGCTGTTAAAGAAATTGGAATAGACCCTGAATAAACAAGGAATGGGAGAAGTTTGTGAAATATTATTACAAAAAAAAGTGATTGTGTATTGTGCTGTCTTATTTCTGCACCTTACTTTATATTGGCACGTATATATGTTGCTATGTTGCTACTGCAAACCAGAAGCATAGCTTGTGACATGTCTTTGGTTTATAACCAAGTACACAGATCAGCCACAAAATTAAAACCACCTGCCCAATATTGTGTAGGTCACCCTTGTGGGGCAAAAACAGCTCTGACCTGATGGGATATGGTCACAGGATCTCTGGTGGTGTCCTGTGGTGCTCGGCACCAGGATATTGGCAGTGGATGCTGTCTGTTACAGGGTCGGGATTTTGTGGATCTGGCTTGCATCCAGAATTTATATAAAAGATCTAAAATTATATATATTATTGGGATTTAACGCTGTGTCTATGCTAATGTTGTTACTGATTGGTGTAACTGTGAGTTTACTTCTAATTAAGCTAGACCAAGACAACCATGGCAGACTTTACCCACTTAAATCATCAACATGTAAACATTTACAGTGTAAGCATGTTAGCATGCTGATGTTAGCGTTTCACTCAAAACACTGCTGGACAATCTCACTGACTGTTAGTAAGGCTGTATGCTGTTTGTTCCCTTTTGTTTTCTTTTTAAAATAGTTTATTGTTTTCCTGTATTGAAAGTGCGGCTAAGCCTCTTCGCTGTCTTAACTTTCCCAAAATACCTCTTTAAATTTTCTCTAATTTCAAATAACCTTAAAGGAGGCTGGATTTGAGCTTATCTTATTTTTTAGCAACAATCCCACATGCTTTTTCATTTGCAACAGGTCTTTAGTAGTACTGTTGCTTATTATAGGGATTTTGCTCCTCTATTTAAAGATGACCAAAATTGCCTGAAAATCTCAGTCCAAGTTTGTTTACGTTAAAGCGTCAGAACGTGCTATATCTTTGGTAAACGAAACCAGCCACAAAAACAGACATTCATTCCTATGAAAATGTGTCTGTGTGGGCAAAGTAGCAGTGTGCAAAAGGAAAAAAGAGGGTGTTGGGTTGTAAGTCACCACATAAATAAGGTGGAGAGAGGGTTGATAACAAGAACCAGCATCTGCCAGGCAGGCAGGCAGTATGTCTCCTCTCTCCACGGTGGACTCTTCGTCTCCTGTGATTTTCTCCAGCTGCTGGCCATGAATACTGGCCTATGCACTCTAGATTAAAGCAGAACACATGTTTCTCTGCAGGCTAGACTATATATCATCCCCTGATAACCAATGACACACGCTTCTACAAATTGTCTCAGAGAAAAGACAGAGCACGGAAAAACCGATATGAGATATGTGTTACTCAGCAGTTTGACTGTTGTTCCATTTATGTTGATATTAATCTAAATGCCATTATTTAAAAAATTTTTTTTTTACAAATTAGACAAAAGTCTATTCAGTTCATATGGAGAAGCGTCCATATAACCCTTCAACCAGCAACGGTGAACAAGCTTTTACAGATTCTCAAGAAGTGCTTACACCTACACTTGCTCTTGGTCATCATGGTTGAGCCATACAAGCAGTAGTTTTATGTCTTTTGGCACTGAACATGTTGCTGTCAATGGCGTTGCACAACCAGACTGAGTTTGCCGATCAAGTTGTGCTTCTTTTTGGGAGCGTTACAGGCGAGGTCCAAAAGTGTCCACTAGGCATAATCTCAGTTAAATCAAGTGACTGAATTGGACCTCTTAATGTGTTTGTGATGTTTGTTTGTGTGTTGTTTTTTTTTAAATCAAATAATATATCTTGCTATGTGGTGACTTCCCAGTATTTTTACAATTATTCAGTGTCAAGTATTATTTTATTTATATGCTTTAGCTGATTAGCAGTTATCTCTGAAAAAGTCGAAGACTGGCAACCTGTCTGGTGACCTTCTGTCACTAAGGAAAAATGTGTATGCCCTGACCGGTTGGCAAGTGATTGCTGGAGGTTGCTGGCAGTCACTGAAATTAAAATCTATTGCTAAAGCCTCATTCACTCGGGCCTATAGACCAGTCAATGACCCCCTGGCAACTGCCAGCCACTGAGGAAAAGTATGTACTTTGCAACCAGTTGGTGAGTGGTTCCTGGACACTGCTAGTGTGAAATTGTTCACAAAGACACATAGGGGGCTGCAGTGCTTTGGTCTCTAGCAGATTATCACACTTGCAGATTGCTGTGGTTGCCTGTGGTTTGCATGGAAGATACCAACTTGTCTGCAAACACTTGCAAACTATTCATCGACCAGCAAAAAGCTGAAAAGTGCTATGCAAACTAGAAATGAACACCGTCTGGCTTCATAGTAAAAGTTGTGCCTTACCGTTGCAACCAACACATTTCAAAAGGGACGACTTTTACTTTGAAAGCGAACATTCTTTGTTTCTGGTTTGCATCGCACTTTTTCAAGTTTCACCACAGCTCAGTGGGTAAATGAGAACTGGTTACAGACAAGTCGGCGTCTTTCATGCAAACTACAGGCAACGACAACAATCTGCTAGTGACCAAAGAAATTGAGTCCATCTTTTGTATACAGTTTATGCATATTACTGGGTTGACATGTGCCAACTTTGCCATTACTAGGGGAGGTGGAGGGCTATTTTACAGCTACATTTTTAAAGATATTGTGATGATATATGAATAAATGAATTAACAATAATATTAATAATATATAATTATATTCAAAAACACATGGCAAAATTCTGTTTTCACTGGATGGTTAATGGACTTTTGTGTGTGAGATAAAAGTGTATTCAGATGATATTTTCTTTTCTTGCAAAACAAAACAGTTGTTTCACTTTAACTGTCGACACATGCAATGCAGGAAAAACAGATAAAATGTTTTATCTGTTTTGCATTCAATCATAATAGGAGATGGAGTTTATTTCTCTTTGATTAAGATTTATGCCATTTCTCTTTTGTAGTCAGAACTGAAGGCAAGTATGTCCCTAAACCTTTCATTGCATTGTGTTATAATACATGTCTTACCGCCTAATTTCAAGATTATGTATTTGATTGGAGTAAATTGTTTTGATTTTCACTCATTCACTATATCCTGCTTGGTTGCCATGTTAATTTACAAGCACTTAAAAATAAAAATAGATGTTGTGTTATTCAAACACTGAGTAATTTGACTGTTTCACTTTTTTTTTTCATTTCCATTAGCAATATTAGGATTTTTATTGTGTAAATTAAATGATAATTTATAAAGAATTTGATGCTAGCCACAACAAAAGATGACATTTAACAGGCATTGATAGCAGAAAAATATTCATGTGAAAAACAGACATTCCTCCCTGACAACCTACTTTCTTTAGTTTAATAAAAGTACCCACTGTCACTATTGCATCAGGGTAGAGGTAAGTATCAGTGGAGCAGGGAAAACAAATTCAGTAATAATTAACTTGGGTCATCTACTCATCTGCTATGGCTCATAAACCTTAGAGAAAATTTCTCCCAGAACTTTTCCAAAGCTTTTAAGTCTCCCACATGAGAGATGTTTTACACAAACCAAATCCGCTCCTTGTTTCAGTTCATCACCCACTTTGCCAAAGCCAGATCTCTGTCCCTTTCCCTGATACATGATGTCTGACATATGGTGAGGATCCTAGAAAAATGTTAAATGTTAAACATGGTTAAATACAACAGATTTTCTCTGCTGTCAATACTTTTTTTTATGAGCTATTAAGCTTTCTGTTCTATCTTTTTATAACAGTTAAGACTAACAGTTCAATTTCTATGGAGGTTAAAGAAGGAAACAACAGGTAAATCTGTAAAATCTAATTTAGTTAGCCATGAAGTCTACATTTACATGGATAAGAAGAGACACTGAGAGCTATAAATGTAACTATTATGATTGTTATGGTGATTTGACTTGGTCTCAAAATTAATTGCATTTTGAAAGACATTTCCAGTGTTTTGCATCCCTCACTTTCAAATATGAAGATCGGAAGAATCTTAGAAACACATTTCAGTATAATCAAGTCCAGTACACCAACATTGCTTTTGTAGAATTAACTCATTAAAGTGCTTAGATTACTATTTAGCTTCTTATTTTTTATAACTAACATGAAGTGTCAGTTTTGCAATACAATTCGTCTTTAGTCTTTTAATGTACAAATTTACCATGGTTTCTTTTGTTGCTCCAATCATTTAAATAAGATAAGAAAATCCAAGACTATTTTCTGCTGTTTCTGTCTCACTTCAACAGAGCAACCTCCTATATAATAGTGGAATATCGCGGGTACACAATTCCACAGTTTTGTGCACATGTTAAGCTTAACTAGAGAGATAGCCTTTATGTCCTGGAGGTTTTTATTGTTATTCTGTCCCAGGGTGAAAAGTGTTGGCTGCAAAAGCTCTAATTCAAATTTTGAAGAAGCACCTGTGAGCTAAGCAAAGTGAATAACTGTTGGTGAGGCCAGTTGAGGAGAAGATACTAGTGCTTCAGCTACAAAACAGCAAAAACTAGCTTTAAGTTTGGCTAAAGCTGTCAGTCTGAGTTACATTAAAGCCTAGACATGGATAGATGGAGACCTGATGCCTGAGTAGTTATTCCTGTTAAGCATGGATTATACTTTCTGCGTCTGTGAGTCCACTAGGGTCCCAGTGACGCAATTTTTGTCATCAGACAGTAAGCACAAGGGTCTGTGCGGATGTCCAAGTGGTTGCCTGTTTTTTGTGACTCGTCCGCATGCACCCAGGCAGCGGATTTCAAGCAGACTTCGAAGAAGTATAACAGGAATGACTACTCGGCCATCAGGTCTCCAGCTATCCACGTCTAGACTTTAATGTAACTCAGATTGACAGCTTTAGCCAAACTAAAAGCTAGTACGATCGGGTGTAATACGCAAGTATAATCTAGTCTTTATACCTCTTTGACGTCTGCTTGAAGCCCGCTGCCTGGGGACCATGCGTAGTTGGTGCACTGTAATGTAAATTCTCTGTGCACGAGTCCGCACTTTCACAAATAACAGCCAGGCATGAGGGCATGAGGGCGTCATCATCATATGGTTAGCATATGATGATAAAATTTACATCACCGGGACCCGAGCAGACGCTAGACAATTCCCGGACTTGGAAAGTTTAATCCCTGCACGCTTGTTGCTGGTGATGTGGTGGAGGAGAAACTATCAATATCAACTCACTCTGATGATGCAAAGTCAGTACATTCAGAGGTAGATGGAGAGAAGGATACATGCCATATAAAACCAACATGTGAAAGCTAATTCCAAAGGTATGCCTGTCTTTGGTAAAGTAACTTATAACACTGTAACATAACAGATTTTGAATGACAGCAATCTTGCAGTGTAACAGGTTTCTTTTAAAAGCAGCATTACCCAACACGACACATAACAGTGTAAAGACAATGCTTTATTGGGAGCCTCCATATTCTGTTGAGCTTGTTGAAAAGGGAAAGGTTATCACTTTAATGCATTTCTACAGTTTTCTTTTTGTGATTGTGTCTATACATTACAGCTGTTTGGAGTGGAGACAGTGAATAGCGAGCTAAGCGTTTTTCTCTGGTCACTTTTTCTCTCTTAAAACCTCTTTCTCCTGTTTTACATTTCTTCTACTATCTTTTACACTCACCCAGACAAAGTGTGGCCCTCGAGTGAGCCAGCATTGTTGTTATGTGTCGTATAAGCTGCCCTCTATGCTGGCTGTCAGCTGGCTGTGGAGCTAATATCAGGGCTGCTTCTCTGGCTGGCAGACCCAATCAGACTCTGGAAGCTGGGCTGATTGGGCTGACATACTCCATCAAACCCAGCATCAAACCTCTTCTGACCATACACTGGGGTCTGACTGCTTCGGACATCAAGGAGTAGGCTGGTGCAGGTCTTTTTAAACAATCCTAATATAGACCACTTTTCGTTTCTTTCTCACTGCTTCTTTCAGTAGAAGTTCTGGATGTTTAAATGCATTTTCTCTTGTTATACTTGCAGTTACTTTCCTTTCAGAGAAAACATTATGAAGGTTTGAATAATTTAATTTAACAAGTATTTTAGTTCTTTTAATTGCAGATGCCCTGATGTGTTTCTTTACCTCTGGCTCAAATACACACTAGCAGTGCTTGGTGTTTGTGCTTTTCTCTTTTTTTTTTTTTTTTTTTTTTTAATTTTTTTTTTTTTTTTTTTTTTTAAATTTGTTT